>VMKM01002625.1:0-45000 GCA_008360985.2 Macquaria ambigua
CTGAGTACACTCACACACTGTTACTGAGTACACACACACTGTTACTGAGTACACACACACTGTTACTGAGTACACTCACACTGTTACTGAGTACACTCACACTGTTACTGAGTACACTCACACTGTTACTGAGTACACTGTTACTGAGTACACTGTTACTGAGTACACTCACACACTTTACTCAATGCAGGACTTTTACGAGTATTTTTACAGTGTGGTATTAGTACTTTTACTGCAGTAAAGGATCGGAATACTTCCTCCAGCACAAACCACGACAGTATTAAAGTCAGAGGTGCATTTTTAAAGTGTTACTGCACTTATTTATTATAACACTTCCATAAAGTTCCTGTATGAGTCCAGAAACACTTCCCAGTCTCAAACCTACATCACCTGGAGACCACTGACTATGTTGCAGCGCTCTTTTCCAACAATGCATTTCACCTATAACCCCCTCCTCCCCCCGCAGCTTCAGCAGGAAACAATAAGAAACCTTCCCATCAGCAGCTTAATGTCGTCTCTCTCATGTCTTTAATGTATCTGCTGCTGTCATAAAGTCTTATCTTATTAAACTCCGTGGACACATGAATCATTTATCCGTCTGTGCTGCAGGTCAACCTAGATTCTAGACTAGACTCTCTAGATTTAGAACAAAACAGTTTCAGATGTCAGGAGCATGCAGGCGGTTTGTTAAATGTTAAACTTGAAATAAAGAAATAAAGAGCTTGTTTTTATGCTCCGGTTCTGCAGCGAAGATGGAAAATTAAAAGATTCATTTAAAATAAGACAAACAGGGAAAAAATACATTTGCAGGCCAGAAGTAACAATAAACTCTAAACATGGGGAGACTTGTGGAAATGTCTCACGGTGGGAGGGAGTCAAGGCTACATTACCAACTGGGGCCTCAGACCCTCGGGGGCCCTCAGGGGCCCCACAGAGCCCCGGTTCACTGTGTGGCAACTGGTTTCTACACTGATTCAGTTCATTTGTGAATATTTACAACTAAAGTGGAACATTAACAGACATGATGAACCTGAAAGTGTCGGTTTGGCATTATTCTCTCAGTCCTGTCTGACTTCCTGTCTGTGGCTCTCAGCTCCGAGCCCATTGGTTCCTACTGAAGACGTAAATCTTTAAAAACACAAATATATAGTTTCATGTTTCAAACAGCTGCTCGCTGTAGTTTTTATCAAACAAACAGGAGGAAATAGTGACTTTGTTGGGGACTATTTTCAGTGGCGGATGAATCCACATTTGGTGCTCTAGTGAGTATTTGAGGCAGCAGGACGGTGTGTGAATAAACTCCAGTGTGTGTGTTGATGGTGATGAAGGAACAACAGTTTGTGGAGCAACAGTGGAGGTCGGCCTGCTTTACCTCAGGACCTCCAGCTTCCTGTGTTGAAATCTAGTTTTAATATCGTCATTGTTCAACCTGATTCTGTGTCAACACCCCATCACTGCACAAGTATCTGAGTTTAATCTAATTACCTCACGACAAACCTGCAGCCCTGTAATATTCCTCTAATCCAAAACACAGAGAGATGCAGGGAAAATAAAATATTTAGAATTAATACTTTAAAATATCAACAGGCCACACACACACACACACACACTGCCATGTAATTTAATCTTCAAATATTCTGTTGTTCTAAATATTTATGACTCTGAGCAGAAATAACATATTTAGTTAATCTTTTTACTTTTATTGGGCCGTTGCTGCCAGTGACGTCACACGTAAAGACGCTGCAGGCTGTTACGTCACGTTTCCGTCTCGGTGATAAAACAAACCTGCAGCTGAACTACAGACTCCTCAACATGTCTGTAACTGAGACAAGTGTTACATAAACTCCTCCGCCCTGGCCTCCGTCTCTCAGGCTCCACACAGGCTGCCTGGTCTTATTGATGAAGGTTGTCGGGAGCTGAAAGAACACCTGCAGGTAAAACTCAGGGCTGAAAAAGACACCGGCTCATATTTTATTTTTTTTTTTCTAAATATTCTGCTAAAAAAAGGGTAGAATTTAAAGCACAGAGGAAACATGCAAATACAAAAAATATCGGAAACATGTTTTGTATTTATTTCATTTATTATTATTAATTTAATTATTATTTATGTCGCAAATTTGAGCTATAAATAAATAAATAAATATAAACCTGCTGAAACCAACCGCTTGATTTAGGCTCTATATATTTTTAAATATATTTTTAAATGTATTATTACAAGAAGGAGGAGGAGACTGTCCGGGTCACACCGCCAACATACACCTGCACCATCATCACTGCAAGTCAAACATCTAAAAATTAAATATAAAACATTACAAACTGATTCTGGTGGAGCTGAGATCTGCAGCTTCTCTCGGGGGAACCGGGAGCCTTTATTCGGTAACGGAAGGCAGCTCAGCAGGATGAACAAGAGTTAGAAAACGAGTCGTTTCGTTTCAGCTGTTTTCTGCTGATAAAAGGAGGTTAAAATAAAATGTAATAAAATGAAATAAAAGAGAGGGAGCAGCTGTGTGAGGGAGGAGAAGGCTCCGCGGCCTCAGCGCACTGACTGCGGCCTTTTTTATTTCTTTAGTTCCAGGAGACACACACACACACACACACACACACACACACACATCCTTTCTCTTCTTTCTTTCTTTAAAACTCCGAACACCGAAACAAGACCGTGAACTCACACAGGACGAGCTTTCACGGAGTTTCCGTCGTGCGTAAAATCGCTGTGAAAAAAACAAAAAAAAACAAAAAAAAGAGTGGCGTTATCTGAGAACCACGTGCTTCATGTTCACGTCACACACCTTCTCTCTGAGCGCAGGTGTCCCTGATCAACATTTGGTCACGTGGTTAAAAAAAGCCGGGAAACACAAAAACACCGAGCGCGTCATTACACACACACACACACACACACACACACACTCAGAATATTTTGTGATTATTTTTCTTTTTATTAATTATTAATACTGTTTTTTCAAAATAAAAGCTGGACACAAGAATCATTAAAAACTGCAAATAATATCTGGATAATTTTATTTATTTTATTTAAAGCTGCAACTATAACAATTCTTTTCATTCTGGATTCATCTGCTGATTCTTTTCTCCATCCAATCCACTGATTGATTGATTGATTGATTGATCACAATGATCCAGAGCCCAAAGTGACTCCTTCACAGCCAACAGTCCAAACCTCAACATTATTAACAACATTAACATTATTAACATCATTCAAAGGAAAAGCAGCAAAAATCACTTCAACCATTCATTTCCTGTCAATCAGCTGATTGATTAATGGACTGATCGATCAGCTGATTGATTAATGGACTGATCGATCAGCTGTACCTGTAGAAACTGTTGGGGAGTTTATTTATAACTAAACATCAGATTTTATAAACTCTTTGTATTTTTTATGTAAAAATCTTAACGTAACTGAAGCCGTCAGATAAATGTAGGGAAGTAAAAGTAGAAAGAAGCATGAAAAGTAAAGTACAAGTACCTCACATTTGTACTTAAATACTTGAGTAAATGTACTTAGTTACTTTCCACCTCTGCTGGAGTCACTGATGATTTATTCAGAGTGAAATAAGAAATAAATCCTTGATTTTGTCAGAGTTCCTCTAAAACACTAAAGCCGAATTTATCCAAAAAAAAGTGCAAATAATCAACTTTTGTAAATAACTGACGAGCAGTGAACAGGAGGAGGTCTGGGGCCCCTGGAGGTCTGGGGCCCCTGGAGGTCTGGGGCCCCGGGGCAGCTCCCCTCTTCAAACCTCGAGTGTAGAGAATAAATATATTCTATGAATTAAATACATTTAATTTATCATCATTTATACAAAGAGCTCATTATTTTGACATTAGACTAAAATTTAAAATATATACTAAAAAAAGAGTTCTGAATTGACAGAAAACAGTTCACCAATAATTTTCATAATTGATTAAATCATTTAATTAATTCATCAAACAAAAACAGATAATCTGTTCTCAGATTCAGATCAATAAACTGAAGATTTCGATTGTTGGTCGAACAAAACTAAACATTTAAAGACGTCACTTTGGACATTTTATAAATCAAACTATGAATCAATTAATAAAAATCATCAACAGAAGAATCAATACTGAAAATAATTAGTTGCAGCCTACGATCATCTCTGTTGACTCATTAAGAGTCTGAATAAGGAGCTCTGTCGTCTCTAAATAATAATTATCTGCATTATAACTTCTGTTCCAGGAAGTAGTCTGGCCCGGCTTCTGCCCCGAACTGAACCAGACCGGAGACGTGACCGGGTTCAGTCAGCTGACCTTTGACCCCGAGGACTTAACCCTCCGCGCCCTCCAACAGCCGAACCGGTCTGACCCACAGAGACGGATCAAAGACCAGGAAACCAGTCAGACAGAGAGTTCATGTTTCTGATCACCATCAGCTCCTCTTCATGTTAAATCTGACAGTTTCCTGTCAAATAACAACTGAACATTTGTTCAGCTAAACTACAGTTAGATTTCATTTTTACTGACTTTAATAGAAGAAATGTTCCTGGTTGAGCCGACAGAAAACAATAACAACCAGTTTCCCATGAAATCAGGTTCAAACCAGCCTGTAAACCAAACCTGATTTCACTTCAGGTTTTTGAGAAATTGTCCGAGAGTCACAAGAAAGATTTTACACTTCTAAAATGCATGGCAAAAAAAAACAGTTTAAAGGGGAACTACAGTGATTTAATATTGCACCTCCAAACACAAATCTAAAAAAGGATTGTAAAACTCTGAGCAGCAGAGGTGGAGAGATCCTGACTTTGAGTCCACAAACACTGGATCCTACATTTCCCATGATGCAACAGGAAGGTGTCCCTTCATTCGATGGTCCATGTCTTCCAGACTCCACACAGACCGAGTGTGTGAGACACTAAACATTAAACAGCTGTTTTCACTGAACTTTACGTGTTAAATCAGCTGCCGGCAGCTTCCTGCCTGTTTCTGAAGGAGGCCGATAGAGAAGCAGCCACTCAACAAGTCAGCAAACTGCTCAGACGGTCAGACACGGAGCCGGTAAACTGCTCCGAGAGAAACAGAAGCTCATCAGGAAAACCATCACACGAGGCTCCACAATCAGAATCACGACGATCAGGTTCTGTGGATTGATGATGATCATGAACATTGAAAACATTTGAGGTTTGTTGCTGTAAAAGTTACATTTCTAACTTTGTTTTTTGACCCACAGAATTTAATTATCTGTCACATTTTCCTAATTTTGGTACCAAAAAAATTAAAACAGTCAGTTTTTACCTCCAGAGAGGAAAAACCTCTGGATGTTCGTGTCTCACAGAAGCCTCTGCAGTAACTCAGTTATAGATTACTGAGCTGACATTTAGCAGCTGCATCATTATCAATGCATCAATAATTATAATCCAGTAATATTATATATTATATATATTATTCTGCATGATGAGCACTTTCACTTTTACTACTTTAAGTTTATTTTGATGCGAATACTTTTATACTTTGAATGCAGGACTTTTACTTGTAACAGGGTACTTCTACACTGTGGTATTACTACTTTTACTGCAGTAAAGATCAGAGTACTTCCTCCACAGAAAGAAGTATGTTCTTCTTTTGTCTTTTGACTGCTGGTCACCCCATTTAACACGGGGCCGATAGCATCAGGCTGACAGATATTGGGTTCCCCGGCAGCTCCATTGTTGGGGGTGGGGGTGGGGGTGGGGGTGGGGGGGTTCTTGCGTTACAGTCGGACTCGTTTAACTCGCAGCCCGTCTCTTTTAGGAAACGAACAAATTGCTGCTGAAAGTCGGCCTTTGTTGTTTTGGGCGGGCTGATCTGAGATCAGCTGAGACCTGCAGCAACAATCAGCTGCAGAGAAGATCACTGATCTGAGATCAGCTGCAGAGAAGATCACTGATCTGAGATCAGCTGCTGCTGTTCAACATGTTGAAACTGTGAAACTGAAAGCTGACGTTCTGAAATCCTCCAGACTTTAACCAGAAACGTGCAGCTCAGTTTTAAATCTCTTCGTTTGGAGCCAAAAAAGTCAAAGTTTCCAAATTCAAAGAGTTTCCTCCATGAAGTGGATTCAGAGCAGCACTGGACAGTGAAAGGCTTCAGGTCTGGATCCTGGGAGGATTTGGGTCTCTGAAGGCTTTTATCAGCAGAAACCTGCAGCTTTCTGTTTTATTCTTCTTTTAAAACTAAATTTAGAGCAAAACTGGACAATAAAACTCTGAATCACTGATACGGATATTTTTAAGAAGACATTATTTTTTTAGTTTTCCACCAGATTTGGTGCTGAGAGACTCCCGTCTTCAGAGTTTTCTTCTTCTTACTGAGACTGAATTTAAAGCATCTCCCCTGAACCAGGTCTGGACTGATGTGGGTCTTTGAGGCCTGAAACCAGTATTTTTAAGACAACATTCAGTGATCTTTTATATTTTCCAGTTTAAGGCAGAAAATGTTGTTTTTCAGATTCAGAGGTTTCAGAGTCTCCTGGTTTGGACAGATTTGGGTTTTTGAACGCTGATATCAAAATCCTCGACTGAAACTCTGAGTCTGGATCTCTGAAGACCAAATATAAGGTATTATTTCAGATGTTCGGTTACTTCTCATCTGCTGAAGGTCGACGTGCTGAGATCTGAAGACGTTTCGGCCTAAAAATGATCTGCAAATATTCTGCTGGTCAGAGTTTCCTTTAAAGTTTCTAAACATTCAAAGTTTCCAGAGTTTTCTTTTTGTTACAACGTCGGACATAAAACTCAATTAAGACAATTAAACATCATTTAAGAGCTTTTTGAACATTTTAAACACTAAAAGTCTGAAATGAAACCAGATTTGGATTTTAAAGACTGTCAGATCATTTTCTTTCTTTATTCTTCAGATTATTTATTCATCTTATTATTTTACAGTAAAGTTTCTTTCAGACTTTTCTGATGTTCAGGCTGTAAAAGTCTCCGTTAAACGCTGGTTTCTCTTATTTACTGATGACAGCAGCTGTGACGTCACAGAGCAGAGTTCAGGGTTTTCTAATTTGGCGCCAAAAATTCAAATGACTCCGAGTTTTATTCCACTGAGAGACGGACTGGAGCAGGTTTGGGTTTTTAAGGCTGATATCTAATATTTCATATTTTAAAGATCAATAACGTCCAGCTACTTTTGTAATTGTTCAAATTTGGGTCAAAATGTTTAAATATTTAGTTTTTCCTGCAGAGTTTCTGCTCGTCAGCTCTCCACTCGACATTAAACCCTGGTTTGGACTGATGTGGGTCTTTGAAGGCCCTTGAAAACCCTTGAAACCCCTGAGCTGAGAGCCTGGAGAGGACAGATGTGTTAAATACAGATGTTTTGCAGACTGCAGCAGGTCGTCTGTAACATTGTCCAATTTGGTGCCAAAATATTCTAAATATTTGAGTTTTCTCTGAAACATCATTCAGAGCCTTGCTGGACTCTAAACGTCCACAGTGAGATCCTGGTCTGGATCCTGGTCCAGTGTTTTCTGTTTATTTTATTCTCTGAAGACTCTGAAGCGCCTGTCTGTCTGTCTGGACGGTTTTTAGTTTCGTATTCGCAGAAATATTCAGAACGTTTTCGACCCAAAAATTCCACCTGAACCTGCAGCAGTTTCCTCTGAACCAGAACCCAGAGGCATCATGGAAAACAGAGCCTCACAGACAAAGAGCTGCAGAGAGAAACATCAGCAGCTCAGAGAGCGAGATCTGATCCGTGACAGAAACACCGAACCTGAAGAGGAAAACCTGAAACATCTGAGTTTCAAACTGTTTCCTGCAGCAACAGAAAGACCTGGTTCACTGAAACTAAATCCAGTTTCTCTGCGTAAAAACTGAACCAGGAGGATCCGGATCCATGAGACCGGATGAAAACCAGCAGCTGATTCACAATAAAAACTCAAACATCATCTCATTATTTTTCTCCTCTGAATAAAGAAAGAAAAAGACGTTTTTCACCCGCGAAAGTTCGCTTCCTGTCGAGGCTGCAGGAGGTTTGACCTTTGACCTCCAACACCAGCAGCCGGTGGATTATTAACATATAAAATATCCGGTATATTGTCTTTAAAAAAATGTAAAAAAAGAGAAACAGAAACAGATCGGGAAGTTTGAAAAGAAAAGCACTTTCTTTGTATTTTTAGTGTTTTTCCGGTCAAATATTCTGTTTCATTAAACGGATTAAACAGTGAGAGGAACCAGAGGAGTGAAAGGAAGCGGGTTTGACCTTTGACCTGCAGACAGCAAACAGCAGGAAACAGTCAGAGATGCGTCATCATTCAGAAAGAAAAAATAAAGATTAAAAATCATTTCAGCCAAAAACAAAACGCAAAATTCAACATTTCCCCGAAAATACATGTCTGTCATTCTCACGTCATCACGGACAGAAGCGCGCGCACCTGAAGGCCAAACCGACATGAGTTATGGATCAAATTTCCACCAAACAGCCAGGTGAGTCTGAGAGCAGCACCTGCAGCAGAGACAGAGAACCGGAAGAAACCCGGAAAACGGTCATTTTGAAGCGAAGCGCGACTTTTTCTGACAAAAATAACGAAACAAAAAACTTCAGGAGATCAGAGAGAGAAAGCACATCACATCCCATAATACAGGCTGAAATATGTGATCTTATTTATCCAGAAACAAGCAGGAGGAGGAGGAGGAGGAGAAGGTCAGGCTGCATCATCTGAAAAACACTTTTTAATTATTTTGTCTTTTTGTGCGAAAAAACACCGAAACATGTCAGCGTCATCAGCAGCAGAAGAAGCGACCAGAGCGGCTTCACAGGTGAATCAAACGCTCCAAAATCTTCTGGATGTTTTTTAGGATTTCTGCAACACAAAGAGGAGCTCGCGGGCCGCGCAGCCTGCAGACTGAAGCGCGGGGCAGCGGCTCCGTTTACCGCGACAAACCGGCAAAAAGCTGCAGAAAACACACAAATAACCTGCCGGAGGATCTGCAGATCCAAAGCAACCAGCTGCAACAACAAACACCGACACCAACACACACACACACACACACACACACACACACACACGAAGCCTCGTGCACAAACTGCAGATGTCAGAAGGAGGCTGCGCAGAAACCGACGGTCACATTCAGAATCCAAATAAAATCTGCAGGTTTAAATTTCAGTTTTCAGTATGAAAATTAATCTGCAAAAACCACAACAGCTACATTCAAATCCGGATCACAGCAGCTTCTGAAAAACACAGAAAGTCTAATTTCCAAATGTGATAAACAGGAGCAAGAAACCCTAAATTTCATCTGTTTTCTAAAAAAGATTAGAATTTATGTGTAAAAACAAATCAAAGTGTAAAGAGGCCAAACAACAAACCAACCATTCACATGCGGAGCTCAGAAGCTTCTAAAAAAGACGTGAAAATATGAAAAATCTGCAAGATTAATGGATTATTTTTAACACAGTTTAGATTTGCGGTTTAAAATCAAACCAAAGTGGAAAGAAGCTAAAAACCATCCAGGAAGCATCCAGAGGAGCAGCGGAGCAAAGTGAGCCTCAAACTGAGCTTTGTTCAAGAAAAGGAGAAAAATCTGAATATCTGCTGTAAAATCCACCACATGCAGCGTGAACACACGAAACCTCCTTCACACTCTGCAGAATTTAAGAGCAAGAGGAAGCAGAGAAACATGGAAATCTGGAGGTTTAAAGAGATAAATGTCTAGTTTGAAATTTTAAACCACAAGCGGCATAAAAAAAACATTGAAATGCGGATCAGAGCAGCACCTGAGAGACACAACACAGAGGAAGAGATAAACTGCAGAACAAACACACAAACACTCTGGAACTGAACCAAAGTGACAGCACAGAGCCAGAACACCAGAACACCAACGCGCTGATGCAGCAAGTAAACCCGAGCTCACAACAAATCTAAAATCTGCAGTTTAAGGAAGAAAATTCTGCTTTTTCTGACACAGCTGAAGGTTTGAGCTGGAAATTCAAAGCAAACAATAAAAACACACCAGCAGCTTCTAACACAGAGAAGAAGACACACACACACACACACACACACACACACACACAGTCTCTATTACACGCTGCGAATGTGACGAACTGAAAAACACGCAAAAACCTTCAGTTTTGTTTGAGAAAATCTGCAAGAAATTTCAACTGTCTGCAGCTCAGATTCTGTTTGATCTAAATAACGAGCCAAACAACACACACACACACACACACACACACGCACACGACAAAAACACACAACAAACAGAAACTCAGACTCTGAATATTTTGACGAAACATCTGCAGGTTTGAGTTGAACCTTCAGCAGTTTGAGGTTTGAGATGTGAAACCAGAACAGAATGAGGTTTAAACCCGGAGACCGCAGCAGCGTCACGATGAACCGGTGTGATGTTAAAGCGGCACGTTTCACGGTGTTCCGGCTGATTTGTGCACAGAATCACGCAGCAAAGCGCCGACGGAGGCCGCAGCCCGCAGCGCCTCAGGTTTCACACAGTCAGTCAGGCTTCAGCAGCCTGAACGCGACCTCTGGTTGCATCATTTGACACAGTTTTTCCACCCAGACGCGCGTAAATCTTTATGCGTAAAAGCTTTACGCACACGCGTGCTGCGGTGCATTTTTTCCACTGTGTGTGCGTAAACAACAATAACAACAACAACAAGAAAACTCCACAAAAACACACACAGGAGAAAACAACTGAACGCTGTGTTGATGTTTTGCTGCTGGTGAAACTAAAATACAGTGAAGAACCGCATTAACAAAACCCCAAATTTAAGCTAAAATCCAAGGAAAGAAACCCAGGTGATTTTACTCTGGAATCTAAAAATAATGTTTAGAAAGATTTGTTTTAAAATAAGAACTAAATGTAATTTGTGTTGCGTTCAGGTACCTGGTGATAAAAACAGTGACCACATGGACGCAGGAGTAAAAAAGACAAAAGGATTTCCGTTAGTTATGAATGTAACCTATTCTTTTATTTTTATTTTTTTATGATTAAAACATTTTTTTTCTCTTTTTTTAACTTCTGTAAGCGACAAACACGGGAATAAGAATAAGACCACAATAGTATCACAACCATGAAAATTGTTTTTAGAGACGACAATTAAAGGACAATCATTCCAAGTAGTATTATTAGATAATGAGGCGTTTTTCTTCTGTCAAACAAACGGGTTTTTACATTGTTCTTCCTTTTCCAAAAGGAAAACCCCAAATTCAAATTACAAATAGACATTTTTTCTCTCTCTTTTACTAATTATACAAAAAAAATAAAAGAAGAAGAAGAAGAAGCGTGAACGTCCGTTTTTATCGGCGCTCACGTTTACAGTCAGAGAAGCACATCACAGGCTGCCACCGCGGAAAACATCCATCAACAAACGAGACATTTACGCTCAAAATTCAGCCCTAAAATCTGAATGGTTCTATTCAAATGAGTTAAATTGACGCTGTTTCCAACGCAGTTTAACACTGATCTAAAACGAGGCGGATTAAGGCAAAATGCCTCCAGCTGCACCAACAACAAAAAAAGTGAAATCGGCGCCACCAAACTCCATTCAAATTTTCGCTAATTTAAGAAAACAAAAAAGGTTAAAAAACAGCGATAAAAATCTCGTTTAAATGGACATTTTCTGCAGTGAAGGAGGCGCCACTCATCCCTTTATTCACTCACTCACTCATTCATTCATTCATTCACTCATTAATTCCTACTACATCAGGCCTCTGTCAGCTGAATACTGACTCTAAATGTCCTAAAACCGATTCTTTGGTCTACAAAAAGTTAATTAACAGTTTTTAAACAGGGAAATGAATGAATGGAGAAACAGCCTCAGGACTTGAACGGCGGGAGCCGGAGTCGCTTTAAAAAAAAAACACATTTCACTGTAGTAGCCTATAGAAAATAAAAAATAAAAATAAAAAAAAATTAGTGTTTAAAATTTGTAAAATAAAATCATTCTCCGCCGCTTCTTTTCTAACCCGCATGATACCTGATAATACTGCAAACATGCGGGCAAAACCGGCTATTTGAGAGTATTATTATTATTATTATTATTATTACCATTTTTTAAATCTCAAAATTAGACAAAACTATTTTAAATACACATTCTATAAAAAGTCGGCTAATGCCTCCTCCAACAACAACAGAAAAGATCAGCTCTCATCATTCTCTCTGTTTTTTAGCTCAGATCACATTGCACGTCGCTGACTGACAGAACTATACAGAGACAAACCCGGACACTTATAGTAACAGACATTATGTACACACAAATTAAAACAGCAGAAGAAGAAGAAGAAGGAGCAGAAGAAGAAGCGATAATAATAATAATATTAAAAAATACCTGGAAACGTCAGGGCTGCTTTCTGTGAGTTTCTCTGCTGCTCTTTTTTGTTTTGCAGTTTAAGTCTCTCCTCTTTTTTCTATAGTAGGTAGTTTATAATAATTTTGTCTTTTTTTTTTACAATGTAAATGTTCAGTCAGTGTAAAATGTTCAACTTACAGTTCCAGTCAGTTTAAGATTTTCACTCCTTCAGAGGGGGGGACTGGGGAGGATGGATGGATGGAGAGGTGAGGTAAGGTGGAGGGGTGAGGCGGCAGGGGGTGAGGGTTTGGGGGTGTTAGTGTATAAGCGGGTTGGAGGTCGGCCCCTGGTTTTGATGCGTAAAATAGTCAGACAAACCCCCGGAAAGTCCCGAGGAGAAGGCCGGCAGAGAGCCGGACAGAGCCGGCCTCAGAGAGTCACAGGGCAGCGAGGAGGAGGATGGAGCCTGCGGGGAATTGGAGGCCGAAGCCCGGGCGGCCTGCAAGGAGCCGCCGCTCTGCGTGGTCATGGACGGGTGCGGGACGTGGGGGAAAAAGTAACTAGTCTGCCCGGCCAGCAGGTTGACCGAACACGGGTTCAGGGAGTAAGTGGCCCCGGAGCAAGGCACGGAGAGGCCGCAGGGCACCGCCGAGGCTGCCAGGGCAGCCGCCGTCAGGTGGTGCGTCGCGTAGGGGAGATCCCCGCCGACCAGCCGGTCCATGCTGAGCCCGTTGGAGGACGGGAACGACGAGTGGTTGTTGCCCATGTTCTGGGTGAGCATGGTGCTGTAGGACATGGGGTGACCCGGGTAGCCCGAGGAGGTCCCGTTGTAGCCCAGGGCGCTGCTGGCCCGCGGGTGGTGCAGGGAGAGGAAGGGGGACATGGGCCAGTACAAGGAGCCGGCCCGGTCCATGAAGGTCAGCCCGGAGGTCAGCCGGGCGCCCCGCTTGAAGGCAAGCTTGGCCCGGGACGTGGTGGACCGCCGCCGGAGCTTCCCGGTGGTGCCGCCGATGAAGACATCGTCGCTGCTGGGGTCCAGCATCCAGTAGTTCCCCTTGCCCGGGTCGTCGTAGTGCCGCGGCACCTTGACGAAGCATTTGTTCAAGCTGAGGTTGTGCCGGATGGAGTTCTGCCAGCCCTGCTTGTTCTCCCGGTAGTACGGGAAGTTCTTCATGATGAATTCGTATATGCCGTTCAGGGTGAGCCGCTTCTCCGGGCTCTGCCTGATGGCCATCATTATCAGCGCGTTGTAACTAAAAGGAGGTTTTTCGTACTTGCCGCTTTTCTTCTCTCCGTCCTTCCCTCCGGCGCCGCCGTCCCCGTCTTTCCCGTCCTTTTTCTCCTCCTGCTTCTCCTTCTCGTCCGGGCAGCTCTCCTGGCCCGAGGAGTCACTTTTAGGCTCCGCTTTGCCGTCCTGCTGCACGGCCGGGAGAGGAGCTTTCTGCTCGGCTTCGTCCGCGCCGCCGGGCCGGTGGTGGTTCTGGTGGTGGTGGTTCTGGTGGTGATGCTGGTTCTGGTGGTTGTTGTTGTCGCTTTGCACGGCCTCAGGCACCAAACTGTTTATACTGAACGACGATTTAGGAATCATTTTCACCTCTTTGCGCTCTCCCATATCCAACATCACCGGGCAATGAGGGGGGAAAATGGCAACGAGCAAAAGCGACGAACACAGCTGGGTTTCAATCTGTCCTGTCTCTGCCTGCGAACCAGGACGGGAAGGAAGGAAGGGGGGAACGATAGGAAGAAAGAAAGTATAGCCCAACAAACTATTTCATGTTCGGTTTGGGGAGAAAAAAGGAAACACACACACACACAACACACATGTACACACACATCGATAGGAGACAGATAGCTGCAATTAATTAGGGAGCCACAGCCACTAAAGCAAGTAAAAAACATTGGTTGGACCTTTCCAGTCCTCAGCCAACCAGGGGAACATTAGTATTAAATATTAAGGCGTCCTCTGCGCTTTCAGCCAATCATGACGCACAGGGAAACACACACATCCACCAATGCCGTGCACGCTGCAAAAAGTACCCAACCCGAAGAGTCTTTTCACGTCTTACTGAGTCTTAGAAAATGTTAATTTGATCAAAATAAAAGAGGAAATCTGACAGGTTTTATTTGGATTTTTATTGTTTTAACGCGAATCGTTTGTTTTGGGAGTTTTTATGCATTTTTGCATGTTTATGCTGAAACTAGTGGCTCCAGCTCACATTTTAGTCTCATTTTAAAACGCAAACACTTGATTTGCAAAATAAATTCAACTTCATTTGAAAGTGTAGATTTTTATAACCGCATTCTGGATTTTTTTCGGATCTTTTCTGAACAAAAATCAGACTTTCAGCGCGCCTTACACGCCCACATGACTCGCCAACACGGACACTTTTTGCAGCGTAGAAAACACACTCACCCCTATCAACACTCGTCTGCCTCCCCCCTCACCCCTCCCCTCTCTCGTTCTCTCCCCCACCTAAACTAAAACCGTCGCTGGAAAACACACACCGTGCATGCGTACACCCAAATCCCCGCCGCTCCTCATATTTACACTCCTCCGATTCAAATATTTCCCCTTCGGCGTCTTCAAAACTGTTTACATCCAGACTCGGAGGGAAAATAAACAGAGGAGAGGGGATCCGGAGGGCACGCGGACACGGTCAGGACACGCGGAGGTGATTTGTGTGTCAGATCGCAGCAGACTGCACGGCACAGAAAGGCTACGGGCTGTTTCTCCAAAGCCGATTCTCCGTGCGTAAAATGTGCGTAAAATGTGCGCCGGGGAGGCGTAAACACGGTGCCATGTCAGTCTGCTGCTTCCAGGAAGGTTTGTTAGTTTCTTCCCGGCGGCTTCGTGTTGGAGGAGAATTTGACATCAACACAAACTGAGCTGGAGGCAGAAACACACTCAGTGACCGAATAAAAGAGTGAAACAGCGGAGAGCCGCAGGCCGCGGAGGAGCCGCGCGCAGATTTTTAAAAACAAATTTAAACCAAAAATGTGTTTTCAGCCTTTTTTTATTATTATTACTGATATTTGGGGAAATATTCAATATTATTTATAATCTCTAAAGGATTCATTCCAGCAGGATTTATTTCACTTTTTCTTTCCTTCGACCTTTAAGTCTGATATTAACTTTGGTGATACAGTCATTCATTTAAATACTACCACTACTACTGTGACTGCTAGTACTACTGCTAGTACTGGTACCACAGCCACCACTGCTGCTTCATTTACTGCTGCTGGGATGATAAAAACTGAGGTTATTACTGAAGGTGTTTCTGGGGTTTTTACAGTTTATATTTAATTCTACATTAATCCTATTAAAAACTAACATTTTCTGGGTTTTTATTATTTTGCAGGCTGACTCCAGTTTAATTTGGACACAACATATATTTACATTTGACTCCTTTTAGACCAACCCTGCTTCTCGGCAGTGAAACTAAATTATAATATTTTATATTTAACTGAGAAAATAAAACTTGAAGAATTAAAAGAAGTCACAGGCTGGATTATCGGTGTCTAACTGATGTTGGGGGCTGAATTAAAAACCTCAGAATTCCTAAAATCACTAATACTGCCAGAACTGCTACTACTACTACACTGTTATACTAGTAGTACTATGTCTACTTCTTATACTACTTACACTACACCGTCTATTATTATTATTTCTGTGACAGTCGTGAATAATGTTTTCTGATATATAAGAATACTATTATTAGTGTTCAGTACTTCAGCAGTGATAGTTTTACCACGTGACCACGAGGACTGTAAACACGTGACCACAAATAATAAACACACGAGCCTCTGACGTTTCTCCTCCAAATGTGTTTACAGACATGTTTAACTTTACTGACATTAAAGAAAACACAAGATATTATATTTAGCCTCGATTACAAATACTACTGACAGTACTATTACTGCTACTACTGACAGTACTATTACTGCTACTACTGACAGTACTATTACTGCTACTACAATTAAAACTGCATTAGTTACTGCTGCTATAAAGACAAAGTGTGTAATTGTACTACAACTGCTACTATTATACTAGTACTACTGCTGATAGTGTTACTGCTAAAATTCATACTATTACAATACTGTTTTTATCAGCCTCCTAATATCAGAATCACTATATTATTGATGATGTAATATAATATAATGAATATTATTGATAGTATTGTTGCTACCACCTTCACTGCAGTGCTGTGTGTGTGTGTGTGTCTTCAACACTGCAAGTCCACCTTAAACTGTTTCATCTGAGACACATGGAGTCAAAGCTGTGCGCCTGTAAGTCCACACCAGAACACTAAAACACTTTTAAGGCGGACTGAGAGTCTCAGAGCAACATGAGGACAGAGACACGTCGCTGAAGAATCAAAACTAACGTTTGTTTCTGAAGCAGGAAACTAAAAGCGTCAGATTGTGAAACAGATTAAAAACCACCAGAGTTCACTGAACACTGCTGAGTTTTCCTGCGACTCAGGTATTTAAAAATCACTCGGAAATCTTCCAACAAAGACAGAAAAACGCAAGTGTTTCTGTGCGTAAATGTGACTCTTTGAGAATCCATCGATCCGAAACTAAAGATTTCCTCCAGTTCGACAAAGTGAAGATATTTTTGGCTCCAGATGAAACTTTGAGTTGAAGCTCGGAGCCGTTTGAGTGGATTTCCTCTGAATAATATAATTTGTATTAATACGCGTTTAATGAGGCAACAATCTCCATCAAAACACGTGGTTGTATTTCATGTTGGAGGTTTCTGCTGCTGCTTTAGAACAAACTGAACCGCAACACGAGCTGCAGCTGACTGCGGGTTTGTTGCGGTGCAGAAACAGAAAATATCTGTTTTAAAATAAAACTGCAAATAAATTCCTGTTTTTCATAAAGTCAGTTTGAATCTGAATTTTGTTTGTCTGAATGTTTTTTTATTTGGTTCTTTCTTTGTTTGATTTGTGTTTTTAGGCTAAAAATCAGTTTTTGCAAAAATGAAGATTTATTCCCACATTTTTATTATTGTGGCATCTACACATTAATGAAGAGAGACACGAGCTTTAGTCTGACTTTTCTTTTGTAAAAAGAATTTAGGCGCAGAGACCGGGCGGTGCAACATTTAAAGAAATGTAATTATTTTAATGAAGTTTATTATTAGGCTGACTACTAAAGACAAGAATAAATAACAATAATAATATACAATTACTTGGCTTTTCCGGAGCTTTCAGTCACATCTCCCGGCCTTCAACAGCTGATTGTTAGTTGAAAGCTCCTCCAAAAAACCGAGAAGGCTGAGTGAGTCGTGATAAGATTTTGTTGTCAAACTATTTCCAAGTTCAAGAATGAAGCTCCAAACTTATTAATAATAATAATAATAAGAAGAAGAATAATAGGATTCACTGCGTCCATTCGGTGCATTTTTCTTGCGTAAAAACGCGTCCTGAATGCGCATTTTGCAAATTTATTTTGAGGAATATTGTTGTTGTTTTCTCGTCATGCTTTTATTTTGATGGGACAGGTTAACTGGATGTTTGTTTGTCGGATTCTCTGTGACACTCAGTGAACTAAACATACTGCGTGTTTGTTGTTGTTGTTGTTAGTTTGCTCACAGAAGCTGAGGATGTGCGCGCAGTTTGGACCGTTCACCGGCTGCGTGTGCGTGTCGCTGCTGTGTTTCCTTGTGTGTGTGTGTGTGTGTGTGTGTGTGTGTGTGTGTGTGTGTGTGTGTGTGTGTGTGTTGAGGTGAATTCCTGCTTGTGTCTGTCGGGCTGTGAGACTCACGCAGCATCCAAACAGGACTGAGGAGGAGGAGGAGGAGGAGGAGGAAGAGACATCCATCCAGCCTCAGAAAGAGAAAACCCTGAAACAAGTGAAGCGTCTGTTTCATAATTTTAAGTAATATTTCTTCGGGTTCGACCTTTAAAACAAAGGCAGCAGGTGGATTCATCAGAAGCTGAAGAGAAGCGGCTTCTGCGGCTCTCTGGAAAAGAAAAATGTGGATATAGAGAAGTAAATGTTAAAAATGGACATTTTTGACCAAAAAACTGCAAATCAAACCAGACTCAGTTCATTTTCTTCAGGATTTTAAAACGCTAAAATTGGTAGCAGCATTAAAGTATGAGACGTGGCTTTTGTATGAGATCTTTTGTTGGCCAACTACCAGACAAGCCAGACTCCATTCTCTTTCTTTTGAATTTTAAAACAGACCAACAACTGGGACGTCAAATAAAACCAAACCAGACGCAGTTTCATTTTAACCTCATTTTTAAACACTATTGAATACTTGAATTTGCAGAGTGACGGATGAGAGAGAGAGACTTCAAATCAAACCACACTCCATACATTTTCTTCTGTATTTTACAGCACATTTGAAAGCTCAAATTTGCAGTGTGACCTATGAGAGAGAGTTTGACTTTCTTTGCTCTTCCGTCAACTACCAACTGGGACTTCAAGTCAAACCAAACCAGACATTTTTTTCTCAAGTTTAAAAGCTCAAATTTGCAGTGCCAAGGATCAGAGAGAGGATGAGTCTTCTTGCTTCTTTTGTTGGTGAACTACCAACTGGGAATTCAAAGCAAACCAAACCAGACTCTGTTCATTTTCTTCTGAATTTTAGAGCACGATTTAAACATTTGAATTTCCTTAGAAAAAAAAAAGGTAAAAGAAGAACCCTTAAAACTGCACTTTGGTCTGAACTGTGAATAGTTGTGGCAACAAAAATCTGCTGACACACAAATACGTTTTAAAATAAACTTTATTATCAAAGTGATAAAAAATTGAGTTCACCAGCTGCTTTTAATTTAAAGCTGTCCAATACGAGCCAAACATTATGTATTTACAGCCTCCAGATGTCCATCAAGACACATTTAATCCAGTTTAAGATTTAAAAAATCATATTTTATACAGTAATGCAGAAATTATAAACTTTATGCTCTATAATCTTGATCTGAAGGTGTGTCAGTTTACACTTTGTATAAAATGGATTTACTGACTGTTGAAAATAATAAAACTCGAATTATCACAGTGAAAACCTTCTACTTTTATTACATGTGATATATTTGTGTTTGTTGGAACAGGAAGATGATTTTTAAATTTAATCAGAGAGAAAGAAACACAAGTGTGACCTCTGACCTCTGTCATAATTAACATCTCAACCATCATTAGAAGCACAGATTAATTCTGTTTTCATGGATTTTATTGGAACATCTGTTTTTATTCGTTCTGTCAGTTTTGATCGTTTCAGCTGCGACATTTAATCAGAATTAAAGAGTTTAAAGTTTTGGTTTGATGTTTGATCCAGATGTGAAACAGGCCGTTAGTTTGCACTTCTGCAGAACATCTGCTGCTTTTCTTCAAACAGAAACAGAAGAATGTTTTATTCAGGAGAAACATGTCGGTGTGTGTGAAATCAATATCGATCAATGATGCTGATCGAGTGACTGATCAGGAGGCAGTTAGAAATCTAGAAAGAAAGTACAGAGTGAAATATCAGACCTGACAAAGGGTTAAGGGGTTCCAGAGGTTCTTTAGGGGGTCCTCATGAGATTAAGGGGGTTTGTTAAAGGGTTCTACGAGTTCTCAATGGGTTTCAGGGGTTCTTTAGGGGATATTTGCAGGTTCTTAGGGGTTTCCAATGGCCTCTAAGGGGGTCCTCATGAGCTAAAGGGGGTTTGTTAGGGGGTTCTAGGAGTTCTCGGAGTTCTGAACGGGTTTCAGAGGTCCTTTAGGGAGTATTTGCAGGTTTCAGTTTTTTAAGTCAATGGGTTCCTGTGACTCTTAAATGGGTTCCAGCAGCCCCAAAGGTGTTCTCTAACAGTTTCAGAAGCCCTTTTGGTTTTTTTGGGGTTCTTAAGGAGGTTCCACTGGGTCTTAGCAGGGTTCGTAAGTGGTTTCTATACATTTCAGGGGGTTCTTGAAGGGTTCTAGCTGCTCCTAAAGAATTCCTTGAGTTCTTGAGGGGATTCTACTGGTTCCTAAAGAGGGTTGTAAGGGGGGTTCAAGGAATTCTTAAGTGGATTCAAGGGTTTCCAGGGTTTAACAAAGTTTCAGGGCTGTCTGAGAGGGTCTATTGGGTTATTAAGGGGTTCCTGTGGTTCTTAAAGTGGTTCTAGCAGCCTTTGGGTTCCTTGGGTTTATAAGGGGGTTGCACAAGGTATAATGGGTTTTGTAAGGGGCTTCTAGAAGTTCTTAAGGGGTTTCAGGGGTTCTTGAGGAGTTCTGGGTGATTTTCAGGGGCATTCACAAGTTCCTGTGGAGTTCAAGAGGTTCTTAAGTGGGTTCCAGGGGGGTTTGAAGGAAGTTTAAGAGCCTGAGGTGTTTCAGGAAATGTTAAGGGGTTTTATTGGTTCTCAAGGGGTTTGGGTGTTCTGGGGGACTGTAGGGAGCATTCAAAGGGTTCATAGGGATTTCCAGGGGTTCTTAGAGGGTTCCTAAAGGATTCCACAGAATGTTGAGGAGCTTCCTGGAATTATTAAGGAAATTTCAGATCTTCTTTAGGGACTTTGTTGGGTTATTAAGGTTCCTGGGGGTTCCAGCTGCCCTGAAGGGATTTCAGGGATTCTTATGGGGTTACAGGGATTAAAGGAAATTCTGGGACTCTTTAAGGTGTTCTGGAGGGATCTTGTGTAGCAGGGAGTGTTATGGGGAAGAAACAGAATCTTGTTCTTCCAGTTGATTTCAGAAACCAGAACCTTCATCCTGCCTTCACCTGTGACCTTTGACCCCTGTCTTGTCCTGTCTAAGGAGGTCAAGAAGAGGGAAATGACCGGGGGAAGGAGAACCAAAATAGACCTCAGTGTTCCCTTAAACCTGCACAGGGATAAAAGGATCGAAGGGATGAAGGATGAAGGATGGAGGGATGAAGGGTGGAGGGGTTAATCTGCAGAATGTGGTTTCCTTTGAGTCTGAATGTTTGAACACATCGACACCGAGTGATTTCTCAACACGCCGGCTGCATGTAAACAACTGCAGTATCAGTATTATTACTGGCTTTAAGGCTCAGAGGATAAATCAGAGGGATCAACAGAGGAGGAGGAGGAGGAGGAGGAGGAGGAGGAGGAGGAGGAGGAGGAGGAGGAGGAGGAGGAGAAGAAGAGGCTGAGAGGAGGACAGAGGGCGCCTCCCAGCGGCCGAAACAGGAACTGCAGCCATTTACACTCTAATCGATTTATTTTAACGTTTTATCTTTGATCAGCTGGTGATCTATGGTTTTAATTAGTTTTGATCTGGAGGGATAAAAACATTAAAATTAGACATCACAGAGTCGAAAAGAAACTTTTTTTCTTTACAATCGATGGAGAAAAACATAAAACTTGTGTGACAGATTCACCTTGTGACAGGTGAAACTGCAGCTGTTTATCTCGTCAGCTGTTCCACATTTCTATCAAAGACGTGTTCAAATATAATGTCGCAATAAGATCAGTTAAACTGTGAAAACTGAGGCCTTCATCAGTCTTCATCACGAATAATCAGATAATATTCCTGTCATGTTTCTCCTGTAATGTAATAACCTGTATTTCACTATAATAATCATCCTGTTTCTTTATCATGAAGGCAAATAAATAAGTTATTCTTATTATTAAACTAGTTTTAAAATTCTTAACTAAAATGATGTCTGATTAGAAACAAAACTGTAAACTCTGATTAAAATTAAAATAAGAAAACAGCCACTTTGAGTTCATTAATTGTCAGTGTTTAAATGTTTAATGTGTCGTTTTCAGTTTAACAGATCAATAAATCCTGCAGATTTTAATAAACTGAAATGTTCATAACTACAAACATTATATTAACTGTTCTATTATATGTATTTTGTACATTTGCTCCCTTTCTCCACACGCCAAGAATAAACTGTAATTGTTGTTTTAATTCAACTCATTTTGTTGCCTAAAATAACTAATATATTGACACTAAATAAGATCAGAATCAGCATTTAAAAACACGTTATTCGGCTGTGATTGCTGAACATATAAACTCATCGTCAGGTCGTTAAAAATCCCCAAATTCACAGAAAACAGCGAGAACATCGGTGACTGAGACCAATAAACGGATCTTTTATTTTGAAGGTTTCATTCGTTTGTTTAAAACCCAAAATCTTTTTATTTCTTTGCCTCCGAGAGAAAAATCCTCTTTGTGTCTGCAGAGGAGAAAAAGATGAAAGAAAGAAATAACTAATAATTCTCCTGCAGCAGAAAATGATCTGACTGAAGAGAAAATAAAAACATGATTCATTTTTGTCCTCGGCTGATGTGATGTGCTGATCAATCAGACTGGTTATTGAACTGGTTATTGAACTGGTTATTGAACTGGTTAAACTGGTGTGGTGTGCAGCAGACAGCAGACAGCTCGTCTCGGAGCTCCTGCTGCTTCCCTCTTTCTGTCGCCGTGAGCTGAATGCTGAAGCGCGAATCAGACGGAGGCCTGGAGGGACAAAAATATGTCCAACAACGGAGGCAGCGGAGCCGGTGGTTATTTCTACACCGGAGCTAAAATACTAGAATACAAAACATCCACTGAAACACATTAAAGGCTCTTAATTCAACCTTACATTTCCAATAAAGGACATTAACGCAGTCAGAGGTTATTTAAGGGTTTATTTTAATTTATTAAGAATCAACATCCGTTTTAACTCACATTATATTCATGTAGAATAAATAAATAAGAGTTCTGCTTCCTGATGTGGCCAGTTCTCACTGATATTATGAGCATTTTTACTGCTTATTTTGGGTTTAAATGGTATTTTGTTTCTTCATTTCTTGAATTTAAACACTTCACAGTCCTCTGTGCATGGAAGCGATTTTTATTTATCATTTTAAAATGAAAAATGATGCTTTGCAAAGAAATAAATAATACTATCACAGTAATGAACCTCGTGTTGGCTCAGATGAATTTGGGAAGATTTTTCTAAACGTTTGCACGTTTTTGTTTGAATATTCTCATTAAAATCTGAGTTCAGTTTCTCCTGTAAATATCTTGTGTTGGGTCAGATTGTTTCAGGGGTTAAAGTGGCTCGTTTTGGTTTTTAAAGAGCACCAAAGGTCGCTGCTGAAGTTGTGGAATTGATTTTGAATCTTTAAACTTTATCTGCGAATCTGTAAACCGGATTAACAAACATCTCCAGCGGAGAAAACATGAATTCATGAAGCAGAAATGGGCTCAGATGATGAAATAAAAAGCAGAACATGTGAGCGGAGTCCTGCTGTCCTGCAGCACAAAAACAAGCAGGAAAATCATTAGCTGTGTTGGCGCCGCAGGGTTAATGGTTCAATCAATGTCAAGCGCTGAAAATAAACTTTTGAACCGGACAATCTGCCGGCTGGAGCCCGCAGACTCAAACTGAGCTCCGAGAGGCGGAGAGGAGGCTCATTACTGCACCGACAGCGACACCGTGCGGCGGAGAGGAGGAACTACAGCTCTGTCCCCCCAACAGGCTGCAGAGGAAGTACTCCCAGCCTTTACTGCAGTAAAAGTACTGATACCACACTGTGAAAATACTCTGATACAAGTACAAGTCCTGCATTGAAAATGTAGTTAAAGTATTAAAAGTTTTAATCCATTGATTGATGAGTTTGTAAAACTTGTTGTCACAATGAGCCAGAGCCCAAAGTGACTCCTTCACAATGCTGGTTGTGTCCAACCAACAGTCCAAACCTCAACATTATTAACAATACAATCAATCGACAAATCAATTAATGGACTGATCAATCAGCTGTACCTGTAGAAACTGTTGGGGAGTTTATTTATAACAAAACATCAGATTTTATAAACTCTTCGTGTTTTTATGCAAAAGTAAACTGCTGTCAGCTGTCAGATAAATTAGTGCAGTAAAAGTATATAAGTAACGACAACAAAATACTCAAACCTCATATTTGTACTCAAAGTATTTGAGTAAATGTACTTAGTTACATTCCACTGCTGCTTCTGGGAAGAAATATCTTTTTTTCTTTTTTTAAATCATCACACATTTGAACAACTGGTTTCAGTCCACCTCCCTTTAAAACCTCCTGACTGTATTATGGATGAACGCTGGTCTGGTGACGTATAAAAGCGGAGCAGGTGGAGACGGTGAGAGCTGCGGTCAGTGTCGGCTGTGGCTATTTCCTGGAGCGTATCAGTGCTGAGCTGCTGCACACCGAACTCTGACCAAGTCCCAGTAGAAAAAGATTAAATGAACGAACTCTCACTGCAGCTTCAGCACTGAAGCCTGAAGCTGCACCAGACAGCTGACCTTTGACCTCAGCATCACTGACTGGGAAATGGGAAACTCTGGACAGTTACATACTGGATCAATGAATCAATATGGTGTCTGCTCTGAGAGGAAGAAAAAGGATCAGGAAGTCGACGATGAAACGTGGAAATATTTAATTAAAACATTCAATTCAATCAACTTAATGAGTTTGGTTCATCTATATTAATATTTCTAGCATATTAAAACGCAGTGCAGGAATCTAACAGTGATCAATACAATGAAAGTGATTATCAGTTAGTGATGTCACATGTTTATGATTCATATAAACTGGAGGCAGTTTGTCTGAATGACTCTCAAACACTTCAATTGACTTTAATTCCCCAAACTGAAGAAGAGTCTGAACTCCTGATTTCTCTCTAAAGTCTTAATCTGACTCATTATTTTTAATGATTGACTTATTGATCTGATTGAATGGAGGAGAGGATGAGTGTGAAGATGTTTGGATTTGTTGCTCATTAATAAATAAATGGAGTTCATTTCCAAAAACACTCAACCCAAAGTTCATCTTTTAAAATCACTAAAAACACGGAGCATCGTTTTGTCTCCAGAAAGCTCCTCTGCTCCTAAATGTGACCAGTTTGTTTGAATTGATTAGCCGTCAATCGTTTTTCAATGAAAGGTGGAGATCAGTTTTAGATCAGACACACGAGCAGATTCTCGTTCGAGGTGACGTGAAGAGAATATTAACCTTCAGACGTAACATCCGTCTGTCTGTCTCTGAAACGATGACCTGGAGCCGGTTTCACAAACACTTTGACTTCAGACAGACGCCTAAATTCATCTGTTACACAAAGTGATCTAGTTCTTGTCTCTCTCACTAATCTGTTTTGAATTCTGGACTTTTGTCAAACTAAAAAACATGGCTGACCGAGCAACGTGTCAGTACGTCCACGGTCAGACCGCTCAGCTCTGTTCACTCCTGTAGCTTTCTGGAAGAATTCAATAGTTACAAGAACTTTTTCAGTGAAGAGTGAAACAAACTTATTTCTGGGTTATGTGGCCCACTGCGCATATTCAGTGGGCCACATAACCCGGAAATAAACCCAGAAGACAGAAACTTTTTCAGTGTATGCGCCAGGCGAGCAATTCTCATTGGACTGAGCAGAAGCCATCTTTGGGTCCAGATCCAGTTCTTATAATACATCCAGGAGTTTGACACGGTGTTCATGTCGGCTGATTTCCCGTTTAGGAGGGGTGGTTGTTTTGCTCCGACCAATCAGTATTGACTGACATATCCGTCTGTCAACGTGGAGTCACTTTATTACATTATCTATTGAGCTTGGTCCCATTTTATTGTGTTCATTACAACAGAAGTTATTTTATGTCCTCTAGACCCCAAAAACTCTGATGTACTCCAAATGGTCGCAGCAGAAACACTAATAACAGTAGAAACACTACTGCCACTGCTAAGCTAGTGGGTTTTTAATTTGTAAAGGGGGCGTGTTCAAGCTAAAACAGGAAGTTAAGTTGCTCTTTAACATTTTTCACAATAATCAAAGAAATCTGTTGATTTAATTTGAGTTGTAAACCTGCACAGCTGCAAACATCTCATCCACACGGGTTCACATCTGTAGGAAAATGATCCTTATTCATCACATTACATTCAAATAGCATTTAAACTCTATAGGAACGAGAGCTAGAAATCGTTAAGTGCATCCCTCTTAAACAACTAAAAAGCATTTGAGTAAGAAAAAGTTAGTAAGTTGGACCTTGAGTTAAGATTTTTCTATTGTTTGTCAGTAATGAATCTTACACTCATGTTATTTTCTGTAAGGCACTTTGAGAACATGACAAATAAAAGCACTTTGTAGGTATAATAATTTGTACTTGGCATCTTATGTAGCGTCATGTCTGGAAACTGTATCCCTATTTTGAGTGGTAAACCTTATTATTCCAATATTAACGTCTAAAACTGTGAAGAACTGAAAGCCGTCAGAGTCACCTGCACCATTTGGCTTCCCAGAATGAAGGACAGCGCCCGGCGATGAGGAAGGACGGCTGCACAGAGTCAATGAAGCTCTACTTCTTAGTGAAAAACTTCCTGAAGACGCTCCTCCTCGACTTGTCTTTGTTGCTGTCTGTTACCTGGGGGGTCACGGTGGGCGGGTCCTGGGTGTCGGGGGGTGGAGGAGGAGGCACTGAAGGGGGCTGGTTTTGATGGCTCTGTTTTGCTGCAGTGCAATAAATTACAATCAGACCAAATATCCACAGGGGTTCATCCACATGCTCACTGATAGCCTGCTCGTTAGCATGAAACAACATGCTAACATGCAGTCTGCTGTGTCGTCTCACCTGTGGTCCTGACCTCCTCCTCCTCCTCCTCCTCCTCCTCCTCAGGGTAGCGGTGTTTGTTGTAGTATGTGTGGGGGGGTTTGGGGGGAGGTTGCCCCTCCGTGGACGACTGTCTCTCCAGGCTCTCAGGTCTTCTGTCAAGCGGTTTGGTCGAGGCCGAATCATCCGGAGCCTCTGCCAACTTCTCCAAACTCAGGTTGACTGATGACGCTCTCCTGAACAACAACAAGCTAGTTTTACTGCACTCGTTGTGTACAAAGTGCTATTAGAGGTGATTCCTCATCCCCCAAACCACAGACTTTGGCTAACATTGTCTAACTGACATGTTAGCTCTCTAAGTAACAAGCAACCAAGGGGAATATTTAAGGACCAGTTCAACATTTTGAGAAATCTTTGTTGGCCGTCTTCTGTATCGGTTTCATCTATCTCGTGTCCAGTAGAGAGATACGTCCAGCAGACCTGCAAACTCACAAGAGGTGAAAAAGGAGAAGAATTTCTGTGATTTTAACATGTAAACGAAGCATTCTGTTTCACTCTGAGAAGAAAATAAAGGGGAAAGACAACATTCACTTAAGGCAAAAACACATTTATTGAAATGAGTTTATTTCTTACTACTACTTTCTAACTTTAGCTGACGTGCTAACAAGCTTTCCATTATAAATAGGTTGGGAAAGATTTGATGGGGTAAAGGCCATCAATAATAGAATGTTTCAGTTACTTTATATTTAGTTTACACAGCAAAAGGTTAAGAGGCTTGTGCTCAATTGTAACTGGGGAGTTCAAAACGTTTTTTTCGATGTTTTTCACGTCTGTGACATATTCTACAGACATCAATAGTCAGTATGACTAACATCATTTTCACTGTGTATTTCTGCTGAGAACCGGAAAAAATAGGCAAGACTCTGAATCTGTAGATGAGCCGCGCTGAAGACGCTGTGCGGCTCTAACATGTTATTAACATGTTATTAACATATTAACATGGATGCCGAAATGAAGAGCAAGAGGTTCCGCGACGCGCACGCGCCGCTCGGGTCGGTGGTGTGGCCCGGCCGTTACCTCAAAACTAGTGTCCATTGTAGTAGTAACTCTTCGGATCTACACAATTCACGTGAATGACATATTTTGATTCAAAACGGCAAATTTTCGAAAAGCGACTAGTTTGCAGGTATGGTCCAGGGAGTGTTTAGCCTAGCTTAGCACAAAGACTGGAAGCAAGGGGAAACTGCTAGCATAGCTCAGTTAAAGTGAATGAATCTGCTGTAAATTTAGTAATTTCTAGCCAAAATGATCACAAAAGAGAAATCTTTGTGGGACTGCCAAGCATGATTGCCATAACATTATTAATACAGGCAGTTTTGCTTTCATTAGCTAAAGAGCTAATATTAACTTTAGCACACCTACTGTGCACAAAGTGTATTCTGACTGATCAAAGTTATTTTAAGTGATTCATAAACCCCTAAACCACATACTTCAGTTGCTAATGAGCAAAGCCTTGTTAGCTTAAGAGCTAAAGTTATCTTGCCTGCTAGCTAACCAGAAACTGGGGGAGATGGGGGAAAGATGAAAGGATGAATCACCTCAGTGTCATCTCGGTTTCAGTTTCATCTCTGTGTCCAAGACCTGGTTAGCCTAGCTTAGCACAAAGGCAAGAAGGAAGGGGAAACTGGTAGCTTAGCTGTTTGATTTAAATGTTGTATCTTGTTAGCTAACAAGCTAGTCAGCAGTCCATCCTGTAGTCAGCTGGGTTTAGTTGACAGTAGAGTTAGGACAGAGCTTAAACTAACAACCCCACTATGAGTTCAGGACTTCAGAGATGCTGCGTGTCGTTGTCGGTCAACATATAGCTCCAACGCTAACTGCTACTAAAGCCAAAATGTCTCTTTTTACATTTCTACACCAAACATATTTCTCCTGCAGAAATCATGTTATCAATGTATTTTATGGGTGCATTAGTCATGTTGCGTCTGCAGTACTGTATGTTTTCTCTCCATGCTGCAAACTAAACCAGATGTAATGCATGACAGGTGAATAGACCCGTGGCTGCGTCCTGTGCCACCGTGTGTTTTTCCACCATTGTGTGCCCGCTGAATGTAATTCACCTTGTCAAAGTATCTCATTAAAGAAAAATCCTGTTGGCAGGGAGTTTCATTTCTTAGGCCTCTCACCCACCTGAGAGGTGCCGGGCGTCCCCACAGTGCACAGTGTGAACAGGTAGATGTGAAAGTCAAAGTCAAATTACCTGACGCTGTTTGAAGGAAACCACTTCAGTCTGAAACTCCATCAAAACACTTCTGACTGACAGACGTCCTGTTTGACTCCAAACCCAAAACCAGCCACAAAGCTTTTGTATCAACGGCACCCATTTAGTTTTCAGAAAATCATTATGATAAGTAAAAATAATTTAGACCGGGAGCAGTTCAATAAACGCAGGATTAATCAAACATTGGATTTTTTCCCCTCAAACGTCTATTTCAAAGAAGCGTGAATGAGGACATATAAAACAACAAATTTCTTATTTATGTGCTTTTATAATGTTCATTATTTTTTGACATTTTGTATATATGTGTGTGTATAATGCGATTGCTTGTGTGGATGACTGTGTGCTGGAGTTTTGACCCTTTATGCATTTGCGAAGTCCGACACATTTTCTTTGATTCAGTCGAGACGTTCATTAAAATGTTGAGAGTTTTAACCATTTATGAACATAAAAAAGGCATTTCAGTTTGGCAGCGTGGCAGCACAAATGTGAGCAGGTCTGACAGACCGGCCCTGAATCTGAGACACACAACATTTAATCAACACATTGAAAGAAACATTCAGGATCCAAATAAATTGAGATGCTAATAAGGAGGAGGCTGGAGAGATGAAGGGATGTAGATCTGCTAGAAGCAGCAGCAGCCATGTAGACGAGATGCAGAGCTCAGTGTTGGTGTAAAACAACTTCAGTGCATGTCTAATTTACTGCAAGGCTCCATTAAAAAAAGAAAGTTTTAATGGAAATTCATCTTTATACAAACACAGTCTTAATATGTGTATGTATGTGTGCAGAAACACAGCTACTGTATCTACTGTACCACAGTACTGGTGAAACTTCTCACATATCTGGAAATTTGGTGGCTGACTGGCTGTTAGTGGTGAATAAACGTAGGGGGTTTATTATTTGTCAGTGTTTGTGTGACAGCTCAGACTCTGACTGGTCTCAGACCTCATCAGGAACTCCACTTCTTCCTGTTTTTCCTCCAGTTTCTCTCCTTTGTCCCTCTTGAAGTAAATTCATAAAACCCTGGGATACACAAATTTAAACTCCTGCAAACAGGTTTTCATCTCACACATCGTTCCACTGAAACTAAAATTCAACACACCTCAAAGGTTCAGAATAAAGTTTAGGTTAAAGGCAAGAGGATGTAGTGTGTCTAAAAGGGTTCTCTCAGGTACAGTATGAAGTATAAAGTACAGTATGAAGTATAAAGTACAGTATGAAGTATAAAGTACAGTATGAAGTATAAAGTACAGTATGAAGTGTTTGTGTGCTCACGCTGAGTCGTCAGAGTCGCTGCTGGCAGATTCACTGTAGTGTTGGAGCTTCTTCATCCAGAGCAGCTGGAGCTCCCTGCTGGACGCTGCGAACAGATACTGACTGCCGTCCTGCAGGCTGAGACACACAAACACAACACAACACACACAAAAAACACATTTATTCACACAAATGCATCAGCTAGCCTGTTTTAGCATGTTGTGTAGCTTTGTTCAAACCTGCAGAGCTTTATTTTAAATTCTAGAGGAGTTCCCAAAGTCTTTTAAGACACCAAATATGTCAGAACTGAACTGGAGAAATGTGTCTAAAATGACGCAGCGGGCGTCTATATTTTAATAATAATGCAGCCATAAAAACATGCAGTCTGTTTGAACATTTCATTCAGTGTAAACACGTCATATATCTTCTAACTTTAAAGCCACCTGAGGGGGAAATAAACGTTAAAATCAGGAGTCAAAAGGTCAAATCTTCATCCAGTGATGCTGTAAAGAGTCGACGCTCTGCAGCTCACTCACATCAGCTTGAATGTGTTCTCCTTCCTCCTGAAGTAAACGTTCTCCCTGCAAACAGCTGCAGCCATGTTGATAGGAGGCCACCTAGAGGTCCTCTGTGGAAACACAACACACACGCTGCAGTGTTTCATTAACCGCATTATTAGAGTGGGACTGTTGTTTGATTGGAGGATGATACAGAAGCTGCTGTGAAGTCACTGTTTCAGGATGTCTCTGCTGCTTCAGAAAGATTCATTCAGTTTGACAGTTTTTAAAGTTTTACAGCTGAACTCTGATCGGCACATTAGAGGGAGAAGAAGAGAATAACTGAGAAACATGGAGATGTGCACCACAAAGACATAATCAGAAGTGTGGGAGGATTTCCTCCCGATACCAAGTAACTATTTAATGAATAATATTCTCCAATCACATCACTGTGTGACTCATATGACATGTTACATAAATATCAACCATTCAACAGTGACACTGGGACTAAATTACACCAATAATAAGGTTCATTAATATTTTATATTGAGGCTTTTTGGACTTTTATTAATTATTATTTTTACTGTAACATGTTGCAATATAACATCTATATTTAATGCAGCACTTCTCAACATAAGTATTACAGATGTAATAATAACACGAGGCTTCTTCTTGGACTTTTATTGCTCACATATCAGACTAAAACTATTAAAATCCCTGTGTTTGCTGTGTTTGAAGCCCCAAAGACTCATATGGCTTCATCCACCATCACTAATTAAAAGTCTATTATTACAAGATTAACATGAAATAAAAGAAAAGACATTTCTCAGGAGAAGATCTTTGGGTGTGTTTTATTTTAACTCTGAATTCATGTCTCAGGTATCGTCCACCTCCTGCCAGTGTTTTTTGGTACCTGTGCAGCAGCGGCTCGGTCTTTGAACAGGCTGAGCGTCTCTCCTTCCAGGACAGCAAACACCTCCTCCCAGTGCTCCAGACCCTGCAGCAGCAGCAGCCAATCACAGAGAGACAACACACACCTGTCAGCCATGTTGGAGGTGTGAATAACAGCTGAGCAGCTCTACAGAAGTTACAAGTTGACTTTGGAATCACATTCAGTCTGAACACGTTAATTTAAAATTCTCTTCCTGTCTGATGTCAGAAGTTTCTCACCTTGTTTCCTCCTTGTTTCAGTTTGATCTCCAGCGTCCCCTCCATTCTGATTGGCTGCACTGCTGTTTCCTGACAGTACCACAGGTGTGAGAGAGAGAGAGAGAGAGAGAGAGAGAGAGAGAGAGAGAGAGAGAGAGAGAGAGAGAGAGAGAGAGAGAGAGAGAGAGAGAGAGAGAGAGCAGCTACCAATCAGTTTCCAATAATCATTAAAGTCCTGACAGTTCATTTGACCTGAGTGACAGTTTTTACCTCCGGTGTGGAGCCGGGCTCTCCATCTGGTAGATCTTCTAACTGCCTCTGTCGCTGTGGAGGAGACGGAGGCAGCTCACGTGTTGGAGGAGCAAGGTCAGCTGATTCCGTATCCTCCTCTGTGATTGGTGCAGCAGCCGGGGAGTCAGGTGGTGTAACCTGTTCAGCAGCTGTTGGAGCATCAGGAAGATCAGGCTGCTTGCTGATCGGTGATTCCAGGTGGAGCTCTTTCCTGGTTGAAGGCGTTGGTGATCCGGAGGGAGAGGATGCGTCTGCGACTGGTGGAGGTGGCGGCTCAGTGGGAGCAACAAGCTCTCTGATTAGTGGAGGTGAGTCAGGTGGTGTAGTGGGCTTCTCTGGTTGGTTTGGGGGCTCAGAGCGCCGTCTGAACGTCCGCTCTGTAGAGGAGATTCTGGGCTTTGGAGCCAGAGGAGGTTTGGATCTGGGACGACGGTCTACCCCAGGAGTCTCTTTAGATGAAGAGGAGACGGAGGTTTGAGGGGAGGAGGGTGGAGGTGATTGAGGAGGTTTTGGAGAGGAGGATGCTCTGAGGGGAGAGCCAGGCTCCATGTTTGAGTGGCTGGTTGCAGTCGGGCTGGAGCTGGGACTAACAGGAGGACTGTGTGCTTCTTCTTCCACCTCCCACGTCTGAGCCTTCCTGAAGCGTCTCCTCAAGTCAGGATGGAGAGACGGGCTAGGTGGGGTGCTGGCAGAGGTTGTGAGACCAGTTGCCACCCGAGTACTGTCTGTTTTCTTGTCTAGCATGGACGATCTGGTTGTCCTGTCCGTCCTCCTGCCACTGCTGACTCGACGGACGATGTCTCTAGAGGAAGAGATCCGCGGGGTCTTTGGATCTGACGGTTTACTCCTCAGGGATGAAACTCTGGCTGGAGGTTTTCTGTCTTCGATGTTGTCATTTCCATGAAGACCCAGTCTCTTTTCTCTCTGAGACGAAAAAGAAAACATTAGAGCAAAGAGGAAATAGTGTTTCACAGTTTTTTTTTAGTAAAGTTACAAACCAACCTGCGTTTTCTTCTTCTGCAGTGCGATGAAGCGGTCGCTCTGGGCCTGGATCATGGCCTCCAAGTCCTCCTGCCTCTTCAGGAGCTCCATAACGTCCGACACAGAGTCCTGGAGGAACCAACAGAACCACCGTGTTTTAGTAAAGACAGCTTTCGATGGCACACGGTCTGAATGGTGTCCTTAACATATTTCATCCCAATACGATGTAGAGCTACGGAAAAGTCTTCATTGTGGGTCGACCTGCTCCTCAGTCCTTGGTGGGATCCAGACTTTACCTAGACCCTATTGTGTTTTAGATCCATCACATTGCCAAGCCACATCTATAATATAGTTGAGGATAACCCTGTTCTACGTTTTGGAACTACAGTTCTCTTAATTTGGGGGCTTTGGGGAACGTAAACAGGAAGAATAATGTTGGAGTCAGTCAGTTAGCTGTGAGCTACAACTTGAGCCCCGTAGTTTTTGTTTACATTTTGGCAAAGTGTCTCTATTAGCAGTGAGCTGAATTAGCTGTCAGCAGCTCCTGTCTGCAGTGGACCATGGACGTACAGACAGCTATCACTGATCACTGTGATACTGAAGAAAAGTTAAAAACAGCAGGATTCTCAGGCAACTTCTGCAGCCTCTTTGTTCTCTGGTTTCTAAGTGGATTTCTGGACGTTTCTTCTGGATGGATCAGAGATAATGATCTCCTCGGGAAGCGGAAGTCTCACTGAATTGATTTTTGATGCGAATTCCAGAAACAGGCACTAAGTGTTGAATCTCATCCATGAGCTGTGAGTCACTGCTGCAGCTCCACCTGCTGACGTGTTGCTGAGCGGTCAAACCAGCAGCCAAACTACAATAACTAACTTCCTGTTGTTTTTAAAACACCCGCATGCACCTGTCCCTTTCAACTCTCTCGGGCCTCCCTGAGAAGGAGGAGTTGAACGTTTGAAAACCTCTGGACTAGCTAACTAATACCCCTCAATGTGGTCTAGACCTACCCCGTAGTCCTCAGCCATCAGTGTGTTTTCGTAGGAGCTCAGCCAGCGCTCCGCCTGCTCCAGCTCCCGCTGCAGGAGTGAAATCTCCAGCTCCTCCTCATACAGGAGCCTGGTTTCCTCCCAAACCTTCTCCACCCGCACCCCCAGCTCCTCCAGCTCACAGACCCGCTCCTCCACCTAGAAAGAGGACGAGGAATGAAACAGAGGAAGATCAGGATGTCAGGTAAGACGTTATTAGCAGACTGTCCTCTTTGATGTTGTCAGATTTTAGTTGTGGGAGTCTCACCTCCTGGGACATGAAGTTTCCTTCCTCCATTAGGCGCCCCCCTTCCTCTCTCACAGCCTGTGATTTGCTGAGCTGTCTGTCGATCTGGACGCGGTACTCATCGTGCTTTTTAATGAGCTGCTCCAGGTCAGTTCCCTCCACGCTCAGCGCCTCCCCTCGCACCAGAGACAGCATCTCCCTCAGCCGGGCCCTGGGACACCACACAGACCAGATCCAGCTTCATGAACACAGACTGCATCTGCTTTACTATGACCTTTAACATCCTGTACATCCTGTCCCGTTCCAGAATATCCCCACTGATGTGTCTCTAAAAAGATGTGTCTTTTTCCAGCTCATACACACTTCCTACAGTTAGAGTATTCGGGGACTGGATGTTTTTAAAGGGCAACAAAGTGCTGAGAGGCAAAAAAAACCCCAAATGCATAAATGTTAGTAGCTAATTGTGTATACAGCACAACAGTTTCTATGTTTCTTCCCCAGTTTCTGCTATTATAGACAATGATGTGGCGTCGTACTTTAGTTGAACACTTCTCTGAAAAGTTCAGCTGATTTTAAAGACCCAAATCTTTGTGACACCTGACTTCTGGTGAAACGCAGATGATGTGACTAATTATTAATAATTAATAATGAAAATGAAAAACAGGAACATACCAAAGTGCTGCAGCCACAAATTAATCATTATAGCATTTAGTTAAAAAGGTTATTGCTCGTTTTGTTTGAGGTCATTTATAAAGTCACAATTATTCAGTTTGTCCAGCAGAGAGCGCTGACGAGTTCATTTTTCTAACTGCTTAGAACGGATCTTTAAGAACCAAATTTAATGGATCCTTATTAAATATGTTTGTCAACTAATTTATAATTTTCTGATTGTATTCGTCTTAAATATCAATATCACATCAGCTTCAAAACTCAGTAGGTTTGTGTTTGTGTTGCAGTGTGGACGTCAGTGGACTGGGAGGCTGCTGAGGTCTAACTGGTGCAATACATCTCTTCAACTCAATAATTACTACTATTTTGCAAACCTTACTGCAAGTTGCACACTTGTTGCATGCACATGTTTAAGAGCCCATACTTTTTAACTTCGAGGTTAGTACTTGTGTTTGACATTTGTTTTTGCACTATTCTTTGTACCGTGTGCTTCGTTTCGCAGTTCGTGTACTGCTGTGACATGCTTCTCATTTATGGGTTTTACTAACCTGAAATGCCTAAAGTACAAATTAGTAATTATAACATTTATATTATAATTATATACAGTTATATTATAACACAAGTGCTCTTTAATTAAAAGCAGTCTGGTGGACAAATGTCCAAACTGCACTTACACGAATGCAGAGTGTCTTAAATCTGAATTAGTTTTTTGTATTTTGCTGTTAAACAGCATCATATACACCTCTGACTCTCTGTCTTGTCTGATGCTGCTCTGTCGTTCATGCTGAAATGTTACAGCAGCAGCTTGCAGAAACAAACCATACAGCTATCATCATCTGTCTGTTGTTTTGTTTGTATCAGCCCACAGTGAGATGTGAAGGGGACCTACATGAGTTCAGTCCAGTGGGAGAAGTATTTCTGCACGTCTTCAGCCTGGCCCAGTCTGGCTCTGCGTTGGGAGGCCTTGTCCTGGATGCTGGTCCAGCAGGCCTCCAGCTCCTCCAGCCTCTGGGTCACGGCGGTTCTGGCCTGAGGCTGTTGTCTGCTCAGGGCCCGGCCCTCCTCTCGGATCCTGGTCACCTCCTCAGAGATCAGAACCAGGTCCCTCTGATGGCAAACATCAACAACAAGGCAGGTAAGCTGAAGCTGTGCAGACGCTCATGTAGGTCATTAAACAAAACCGGACTAAAGGTACGAACGACATCATCACGTCACCGACTGAAAACACCTTGATCAGCTCAGCCGTGATATACTGGTTACAAGTTTACTGACAGACAGAGAAATCCACAGGAACATTAACGATGTGATAGCTGGGTTGTAGGAGCTGTTCACTTTAATAGCAGCGCTCATAAGACAGGAGCATCGTCACGGTGACGGATACAGAAATAACAAACTGCAAACAAACTACATAATGAAGGACCGAATTCTTGTCATAAACTGAATTTTATAATCTACTCTACTGCACAAACTATTACACAAGTCTGGTGACATGTCTTGGACCACGGTGCTGCCCACCTCTACACTGGGCTTTATGTTCCTACACTGACTTATGATACAACGTTGGTGTTTAAATTAAAACCAAAAAGACATTTTCAAATTTAATACTCGAGAACGGCAGCTGAAAATGTAAATTTATCTCTTTATAATGCAGTTCAGTGTGATGGCCAACAACCGTTTCCACAACTAAACCCATATTTTGGTTCTGTATCAACATCAAAAGAAAGTCCTCTGGTTATTGTGGTCCATCCCTCCCTCCAGATGAGGGTCCTGTGTATCCTGCTGGTTCTTACCTCCAGTGCCTTGTGTTGTCTCAGCAGAGTCTGGATGGAGTGCAGGTCCTGGTCCTCTGAGTCCAGCACGGCCTCCTTCTCAGCCATCCAGCCCTTCAGCTCGTCCACATCGTGATTAAACTGATGAATCTCCCTCGCCGACTGCAGACTCTGGAGGAGAGAGGACAGACTGTGAGACTGTGACACCCCAAAAACCACCCCAGGTCTCAGATCTATGTGTATTATACACTCTTTACGATGCCGTACCTGCTCTCTGGTCCTGATGCTGCTGTTGAGGTCGTCCCACAGCCGGCCGAGGGCATCGTCCCTCCTCCGGGCCTGACCGTCCTGCTGCAGCCCTCTGCCCAGCTGCTGCACTGAGGTCAGCCGGCTCCGACCCAGACCGGACATCTCTGACACCAGAACCTCCAACTTCTTCTGAAGGACCTGCAGACGGAGGGAGAAGAAGAGGATGAGGAGGGACACAGTTTGCACAAATTTCAGTACCAAAACCTTCTTCTGCATTTTAATTGTACAGATTTGTGTTTCTACAAAACCCTTTTTTCATTTAACAAACAAAGTCCAAAGTTCTCAAATATTAAATGTCGTCTGAACACAAGCAGTCACACAAGTCTAAGTCTAAAATTGGCAAAATTCTTATTTAAAATCAGAAACTATGTGAACAAAGAATAAGTTAAGGTTATGAATCTAACTTTTGGTACGTGACACTTTTTGATGACACATGTTGGTCAGTACTGAGCCCCAGAGGAGACCTTTAACCTTTGTGAACTCTTACATGCAAATTTGCCTCATCGCTTAGCAGCAAACAGTCAAACTGAAATTTGAATTCTCCTTTTTTTGTGTAAGAAATTATAAACTATAATGATACAGCAGTTGTGCAGATTTTTCAAAAAAAAAAAAAAGGGCAAAACATTTTTTGGACGTGTTTGTAGAAACAGTGCGTCTCGACATCAGTGGAGTCAAACTGAGAGCCAGCGTTGCCAGGAGACATCAGACTGTACAGCCTACATCCTACATTTCTTCCCTTTACGACATTCAACATTTGGACCCATCATGCTGTTAAGTTTCTTTTCTGGAAAGTGGAAGCTAGTTAGCCTAGCTTGCTAACATTAGCACTGATCTCCACTCGCCGGTTCTTTTGGTTCGTGTTCGTTCAACACATCAGCAGCTCTCACACACTCTGTTCTTCATCCTCATTATAGACAGGAGGGGGGCTAGCTAGAGTTAGCCGGCTCTCTTTCATGGGTCCAGATGTGGTGACGGACCGATAACCAGACTCTGAAAACAGTCGTGTGACCTCAGCACCAGTCAAATGACATACAGACATCATAAATTAGTAGCAAAAACTCAATATTTGGGGCTGATGCTGCAGAAAAATAATAAAAATAATATCTTGTGTTTGGTAATTACAATTTGACCAAATAAGCAGACAAATCCAAACAAACAGCAGAGATTTCGTCACTGATTTCTCAGAAAAACATCATTTTAATTTCAGCTGGATGTGAACATGTTGACCTCTTGGGGCGGTCGTACTGTTTGAGTTGGAGGAAAATATCCTTTTAGCTTGTTTGCAGTCTTAATAACAGTCATATTGTACATATTGTTTTCTTAATATTTTTTCATATTTTATTGCTAATTTTATGTTTATGCCTCTTATCTTGCAGTACTTGCTTTATCTTTCTTTAGATTTTCTACTTATTATGTTTATTGTTTTGCACCAACATACCAAATACCTTGTATGTGAAAACCTACTTGCAATAAACCTGATTCACATTCTGTCAGTCAGCATGTTTTCAGTTAAACTACAGATGTAGCAGCCTGATGGCCAGCTTCTGGTGCTGGATATGAGCGCTCACGTGGGGTGACTCACCTCTACGTCCTCCAGATCTTGTCCGCAGTCCTTGGACTCTGCCACAGTCTTCTTGGATGTCAGCCATGTTTGTAGTTCTTTGGCTTCTCTCTCAAACACGTAGAGGCGGAGCTGGTCTTCCAGAGCAGCACGACGGGTGGAGGAGAGTCGGAGGAGAGTCTCAAAGCGCTCAAGGACAGCTGGGAGGGACTCGCTGACCAGGTGGCTGAGACAGACAGACAGACAGACAGACATTACATTACATTTCTAAGGATAAAAGCCAAACTCAATGAGCCAAACAAATCCTGAACAAGCTTATCCAGTCCTCATGTCGACCCCTGACCCTCTGGTTTCTAGCTAACAGTCAGACCCGACCTCCTGAGTCTACAGGTGTTCACGCAGATAACCATGCCGTGTGTGTGTTTACCTGTTGGGGTGTCCGAGGTGCTGCAGCGAGGCTCCGCTCTCCTGCAGCCTCTCCACCGTCCTCCTCTGGTTCTCCAGCTCCACATCCACAGAGTCCAGCCTCCTCAGCAGAGCCTCCGTCGCCTCCTCGCTCCTCCCACAGTCCTGAGACTCCAAACCCGCCTGCTGCTCCTCCAACCACAGCTCCAGTTCAGACACCTCAACACACACACACACACACATTAATGAACTGAAACACACAACAATACACATGCTCACACACAGACACTACAGTTTATGTCACAATAATAAACTTTCATTATTTACTTCGGAGAGGAAGGTGTGGATGCTGAGCGCCTCCTGCAGGAGTTTCCCCTTCCTCTCCGCCTCCATCATCAGCTCCTCGTGGAGACTCTTCAGCTCCTCCAGACGCTCCCGGATGTCGTGAGACGCAAAGTGACGACCTCTGACCTGCGAGGGTCAATATGATGTCGTCATGAACAGATTGTGAAGGTCTCCCCCACCTCGTTATTTAATTCCTTACATTACAACTTCACACGCCTACTTAACAATACAAAGAGCTTTAGAAATGAGTGATGGCTCCTCACCAGACTATGCCCCGCCTCCTGAACTGCCTGGACCAATGGGGCGCGGCCTGAGATCTCCTGCATCACAGCCTGAAAATAAGTAAAATAAAATAAATGTTTTTATGTCAAACACTTACAAAAATAAACCAGCACAAAGATTTTAAATGGACATTTTGGGAAGATTAATCATTTATTGATTTGAAGTCAGATTTCATATTATTGAAAAACAAAATAACATTTTCTTTATTTAAATGTAAATGATTGTTGCAAGTTCTCTTATGTTTTTATGTTACACATTTTGAACATTTTAAAGATGTGTGATTGTTTCTGAGGCTGTTTGTATGTGTTTGTGTCTTTATCTGTGCTCTTATTTCTTCTGCTGCACTCAGGTCTGATTATTGACCTGATTAAATTAAGTTTATATCAGGATCCAGTCTCTTCGTCAGTGGATACCTGGTGTTTGTGGAGCAGCTGCTGGGTGCCGCTCAGGGAGCTCCCCCAGTCTTTAGCAGTGATGGAGGGCAGTCTGTCGCTCAGCCAGGCCACCTCCTCCTCCAGGTCTCTGTAGAACTGGAACAGAACCTGCCAGGCCTCCAGGGTTTCCCTCTGACTCTGCAGGGGCTCCGACAGACTGTTGTACCTGACAGAGTGGAGAGCATCGCTGACGTTAACACACAGCTGTTATTAATACCTCTGAGCATAATGGAAACTTCTGGTGCAACATTAAAGGATAATTCCACTTTATTACCACTTGGGTTGTTTTTTCTTGTTTTACGTCCATCTTTTCTGTCAGTTTATCCAAATTATCTAAACCACTTTATTTAGAGGTCAAACCAAAAGTGTCTTGTTGCACAGAAACTCTGTGTGCACACAACTACATTAAGTACAGTAGACTAAAGTTGAAGCAGGAAGTGGAACTGCAAACTTTGATGGATGTATTCATTTTTTAGATCCCAATATTTTGGTTTCCAGCAAGTTCATGTCTAATGATATCTGTTGTCTTTTAGTAAAATTGTGCTCTCATGGATGGAAACCTAGAACAAAGACCATGGGATCCAGAGGTATATTTTGAAAAGTTAAACATCCACCAGAGCCAGATTTCTCACATCTCCCAGAACGGTTATCAGACCTGTTGATGGTGTGTGCCACTCTGGTCTGGATCTCCTCAGCCAGGAAGTTTCCCTGAGAGTGGAAGCTCTTCGCTGTTTCCACCAGACCCTGTGAAATTCAAAAATAAATAAAATACATAGTACTATACTATATCATCATCAGCTGTTGTGAAAACCTCCTTCTTGCTGCAGCAGCAGAGAGACGGTAGGTGGACTCTGTGTACCTGGATTCGGTCTCTGTGTCCGTCCACCTCCTCCTCCAGACCCTGCAGAGCCTTCAGCAGCCTGTTGACGGATGGCAGGTCGCTCCCACAGTCCTCATTGGCCAGTTCCCTCTCCACCGACCCCACGCACTGCTCCATGTCATCCAGTGAACGCTGGAACTGCAGCGCCTGAACAGAACACACACACTGAATGTCTGAAAACCACAGCTCTTTCTCCAGTGACATTTCAGTTGTTCAGTTTGTTGGTGAGTTTATCCTTTTCAAACTTTTATTTTCCTCCGCACAGTTTATTTAAAAAAAATGATGACTGAGCCTGAATGAATCAGGGCGTCATCATCCGATCATCAGTGTGTTCGATCACTGATAGCCAGTGTTGGAAGAAGTATTCAGATCATTTAACTTCTGATCGTCGAGTTCAGGACACTTTTATGTTGCATGTTGTGTGTGTGTGTGTGTGTGGTGTGTGTGTGTGTGTGTGTGTGTGTGTGTGTGTGTGTGTGTGTGTGTGTGTGGTTGTGTGTGTGTGTGTGGTTGTGGTTGTGGTTGTGTGTGTGTGTGTGGTTGTGGTTGTGGTTGTGTGTGTGTGTGTGTGTGGTTGTGGTTGTGTGTGTGTGTGTGTGTGTGTGGTTGTGGTTGTGTGTGTGTGTGTGTGTGTGTGTGTGTGTACCTGGTAGGCCTCCTGCAGTCTGGTTTTCTTCTCCTTGCAGTTGTGGATCAGAGCGTCCCAGCTGTCCGTCAGCTCTCGGAGTCGAGGTCGAACCTTCACGTCAGCTGACGGAGACGCAGACAGCAGCTTCTCTCCTTCCTGCACAGAGACGTGACATCACCACTCAGGTCAAACACACTTCCTGTCAGTCAGTGGTGGGAGGAAGTACTCAGACCCTTTACTTCAGTAAAAATACCACAATTTAATAATACTCCGTAACAAGTAAAAGTCCTTCATTCAACCATTTACTTAAGTAAAAGTACAAAAGTATTAGCATTGATTATTGGACTATAATTATTGATGCATTAATGTGTTCATCACTTTAATGTTGCTGCTGGTAAAGGAGGAGCTGACTGAAACTATTTTATATACTGTTATGTTGCTTATCTATGATATTACATCATAATCTCTCAGCTGATTATATTTTGTATCAATAGTTTGAATCTGCAAAGTGACTAAAGTTATCAAATAAAAGTACAATATTTCCCTCTGAGATTAATAGAGAGGTAGAAGTAGAAAGTAGCATAAACTACTAAATACTCCAATAAAGTACAAGTACCTCGAAATTATGCTTAACTTGAGTAAATGTACTTAGTTACTTTCCACCACTGTCCCAAAAAGAAAACTCTGGACAGTTTATAACAATACAGATATTTCTGCTCATTTCAAAGTTTTAGAACAATTAAAAAATATATGGTGTATACAGTTCTTAGCATATTTATTTATTTTATCCTTTAAGACAAAATAGAAGGTGAAATATTAGTCAGGTTCCCCCTAAAAATGAACAGTTAAAATACACACAACACACATTAAATGAGCAGGAGCCGTTTCAACTGAAGTCGTGTTTTTTTTATTTTATTGATTAACTACTTGCTCAGATTATGATTAGAAAGCCTAATAATGAGTGGAAATAATTTAGTAGTAGTAGTAAATGTTTTAAAGGAAAATGAAAATGTTGTAATTAATACTCACATCAAAATAGTTTCTGCCCGACACAGTGATTTAAATTTAAAGTCGACTGTGTGTTTATTACTCAAGGACAACAGACAGTACACACACACACACACACACACACACACACACACACACACACACACACACACACACACAGACTCCACCTTGCTGAGTGTGTCCACTCTGTAGCGGTTAGCAAGGATCTCAGCTTCGAAGCTCTGATGCTTCAGCAGTTTGGCCTGAAGGTTGGTTGGTTCCCTCCAGCTCTCATCCAGCGCCACAGCATTACGCTCATTCAGCCACACACACACCTGGAAGACACACACATTTACTACACACAGAAAAGATTTGGATGCAGTAGAGAAGACTAAAGTCCAGTAGAGTCCAGTAGACCTCAGAGGAGTCCAGAACGGCAGAGTACAGTACACCAGAGTTAAGTATATATATCTACATATCAGACACTCATATGGTTAGTTAGTTACACTGCACAGCCCAGTGACATGGATTATTCACAATGATACTATTAATAAAATATCAAATTATCAAATACATAGTTTGGTGAAAGCTGTTTTTCTAACTCATATTTATAAAATCAGCTTCCAGACCAACAAATCAAACAGCAGCAGGTTTATTGATCGTTTGTGAAGAATGTAAATAACGTTAATAACTTAAGGACCTGCACCATCACACCGAGTTAAACATCAGAGCTCCTGAACATGTTTACTATAGAAACATCAAGCTAATGTTCTGCTGCTACACACAGCAAGCTGAGCTGAGCTAGTTGTAAGCTAGTTAGCGCCGTAGGTAACAAAGATGGTCTTTTTACTTGAGTTAGCATAGCCAGCAAGTTAAGAGACAAACAGGAACGAGAAAGGTTAGTAGTACAGGACACTACAGCAGGGTTTAGTAGAGTTGAGTCCAGAACAGTCCAGTAGAGTACCTGGTAGCTGCTGGCCAAGAACTGCTGCAGCTGCAGTGATCGATCCAGAGCTTTGTGACGAGATCTGCTCTGCTGCTGCAGCTGGCTCCGCCTACACACAGGTGAACAGACAGATAGGTGATCAGACAGACAGGTAAAGTGTTTAGTAACTTAATCACATCTGCAACTTTATTTCTGTTTCTGAAAAGCAACGACTAACAATCCTGTAGCTGTGTAAAGTGTTCTGTAAGAGATGAGACCAGGTGTCTGATGATGTCAGTGGTTCTCGTCACCTGCTAGCGAGCGCCCTGCTCTTGGCTCTGATGTTGTCGGAGTCGTAGTGCTTCTGTTGGATCATCTTCTGGGCCAATTTCTCCACCTCCTCCAGCTGGTCCACCTGAGCCTCCAGAGCCTCCTCAAACTGAGCCTGCTTCCTCTGCAGAGTCTCCACCTCCGTCACCGAGCTCTGCACCGACAGAACACAAAGTTAAAATTTCCCCACACTGGGCACATGATTATTTCCACATCAGTACAGGTGGACAGGTGGATCTTACCCCCAGGTCCTGATTGGATAGAAAGGCCTCCTTGTTGCTGAGCCAGCTCTCGCACTGCTCTACAGAGGCCAGGAAGACCTGCAGGATGGAGAGGAGACAGTACAACATTAACTTTTTATAAAAGGTCCTGGGCAAAAATAAACTGTTAAATAAAAGCAGCAATACAACAATGCAATAATATTCAGTTATCAGTAAATGTAAATGCATTATGTAAAGCAGTCTGAACCTTTGTGTATGAAATGTGATATACAAATAAACTTGCTTTGTCTAAACGTCCTGCATCTAAAATCTTACTTAATTTACTTACAGCAGAATGCACCTTAAGTATTAAAGGTAGTGTTATACTGGGAAATATTACTTGTTTATTATTATTATTAAGGAGCTATAATTCTAACTACATTATATACCGTTGGGGAGTTTAATCTACGACACAAACTGTATTTTCTGCATAAGTTTTTCTCAGGTCATCACCTGCAGGGTTCGGGCCTGCTCCAGGGTCGTGTTGCGGTTCAGCCAGGCTCGGTCCAGTCCGGATTTGGCTTCCTCCAGCTGGTTCAGGGCCTTCTGGATCTCTGCCTTCGAACCGTGACCCGACCGGATCAGACCCAGACCGAAGTCCCGAACGGAGTCGATGCGCTCGGCGCGGGCGTCGATCTCCGTCTGGAAGTTTGCACAGTTTACCGTTACATCTGATCGGCTGTGTTAACCAGGTAAAGAGCTGGTACTTTGGAGACGGCTCTCA
>VMKM01002625.1:50000-63077 GCA_008360985.2 Macquaria ambigua
CTTTGTTTCTCGTTCCACTGCTCCTCCAGTTTGTCTCGCTCTGCCTGCAGGGCCTCCAGCTTCTCCAACACCTGGAGGAACACAGTTAAACACCTCTGACACCAGACTCCACCAAAACACCCAGTCCTTTAAACCCTTCCTGTTCCTCACCTCCTTCCTGTGGCTCCTGTCCTGTGTCTGCAGCTCCTCTCCCATGTCCAGAGCCTGTTGGTAGGTCTCCTGTCTGGCCTCCATCTCGGCCCACAGCTGTTGGTGCTGGGCCAGCTGGAGGTCGGCGGTCGCCACGTCGCTGATGTGCTCCTCAGCAGCCATCGCACCAATCAGCTGGCTGCACCACAGGAAGTAATCCTGAGCCTGGAGAGCACAAAGACACGTGGGTAAGATGTGAGCATGACGGGATTATTAATTCTGTTTAATCATCCGTCTGTCCGTCTGTCTTCACCGTGTTAAGGAACAGGTATCTCTGGCATGCCAGTTTTAGCTCTGCCTCCCTCTGCTCCGTGTGAAGTCGGAGCTCCTCCCACCGCTCCACCACTTCCTGCTGCACTTCCTGTAGACGGAGCTTCAACTGAGGGGTGCAGAGGTCCAGGATGATGTCAACGGCATCCAGCTGCTCCTGCAACTGCGACACACAGAGAAACATCCTGTAACATAACTGAGATCATCCACGAGTCTTTACAGGACACTCGCCTTTCTGATGAACAAACTTCACAATAAAAGTCCACTGAATTGTTTTATTTTGACCTGTCGTGTATCAGTCCAGTCCTTTTTTGGGCAATAAAGACATTTTTATTTGTACCTAAATGAATGAACTCTTCTCTCTCTCTCTGTGTCTGTACCTGTTGCTCCGTGGCAGCCAGCTCGTGGAGCAGAGCTTCATGTTTCCTCAGCTGTGACATCACTCCTCGCAAATCCTTCGCCACGTCGTCGGGGATGCTCTTCTGTCGCTCCTACAGAGAGAGGCAGAGAGAGATCTGTATGTATTTATGTGTGGATGTTATGTGATGTGACGTGCTGATAGACAGACACTGTACCTGGATGAGTGTCAGTGCGTCAGTCAGGTCTTGGTAAAAGCGGTGACATTCTTCGGCTCTCTGCAGCTGATCCTGACGCTCCCTGGCCACGCTCTTCAAATCCTCCCAGCATGCACTGCAAACAATGTCAGGATTAACAGAAAGAAAAAAGAAGTAAGATAGAAGTCTACAAAGCTGCATCTGCCCTTGAAATGGCGTGTGGTTCATACACACCAAACAAAAAGGTCCGTGTTTTTCTATCGTTTCTGGCATTTCAGTGTGTTTGATGAACCTTTAGAAAATGATGTGAAACTGCTGATGTGGGTATGAAGTGTACCTGAGCTGCTGCAGTGTCTCTCTGACTGCAGAGCTCTGTGGATGTTTGTTTCGGATCAGTCGAGCAGCCAGGTCGCTGCAGCTCTGCAGTCTCTCCTCTCCGACTTCCAGCTGCTTCAGGAAACCTTCAAACTTCCCACGAAGCAACTGAAACGTCCACCACAAACACAGAAACTCTTCACTTCACCGGGACCCTCACCGTCTTTACACTAATCATTTTTTAAGGTGACTTTAATTTTCCTGTGAGATAAACATTATCTTGATACATAAAATGGTGCTCATATATATATTTTAACAGTTTAATAGCTGTTTAATAAGACAAATAATAATAAAAGTCTATGCTGGTAGCTGATTTACATGCAGGTATAGAGACAGAGACTACAGGGTCCTGTAATGAGTTGTAACCTGAACATGTTGGTAGTCGTTGCCCAGGTCCTGAGACTCTGCTGTCTGTCTCTGCTGGTTCATCCAGTCCTCCAACTCTGATGACTCTCGTCTGAACTCGTGGAGATGAAGGACTTCCTTTAACCTCTGACCCCTGACAGGAGGCACATGGGACAGTTAAGACACACAGGTACACAGACAGGTGGGCAGACAGGTTCATAGAAAGAGCCAAATACGGAGGACTGGACTAAAGCATGACAGATGAATGTCTTCTGCATTCTCAAGAGGTTTACTCTCTCTTTTACTCTCTTATTCTCTGGTGACCCCAGGTAACCCTAAATTATGAATAAGTTGCATGAGATGTGAAGCACAGAGATGTGAGGTGAAAGGGACAGGTGCATGCAGGTGTTCTAAAAACAACAGGAAGTTAGTTATTGTAGTAAGAGTCAGTGTTCACCTGAGAGCAGCCTGGTGCTGCAGCTGCTGGTTCAGACTGCTGAGGCGACTGTAGGGCCTGCTGAGCTCCTCCAGGCTCCAGTTCTGAACCGCCTGCTCCACCTGGTCTCCCAACTCCTCCACCTCCACCTCCAGCACCTCCAGCTGGCCCTCCAACACCTACAGCAAGGGAATCATCAGGATACTGTTCACAGATATACATGCTGCCACATTTCACATTTTCCTATCATCATACATTTTGTAAAAGATAAGAAAAGAGGACAAACGCAACGTAAAGATACCGGTACGTATCTCCAGAACTCAGTTTGACTTTGAGAAGGAGTTCCACAGGGAAGGATCTGAGGTCCCCTGACGGTAAAGTACAGACCTCTTAGAGTGAGTGTCGTACCTGGTGTTTGGTGATGAGACTCTGTGTGGCCAGCTGGTCTTTGCCGTAGTCGTCGGTGTTCACCAGAGTGAGTGTCTCGGTCAGCCTGGACTCCAGCTCTGAACAGTCCAACAGCAGCTGGAGATGGTTCACGTTCAGAGAATAATCAGCACAAAACGCTTCCACAACAAACAGTTCATCAAATTTACACTTGAAGTGGATCAGTACAACCACTCTCTCTGTCAGCTAGTGAGGTAACTGTGCTATCAAGTGCACTGTGTTGACGGGAAGGGGATCCTCTAATGTCGGGTTCAGACTACACGATATTTTTGTCTGTTAAGATGGTCACTTTGTCAGATTAGGCGATTATACAGTCATTAATTCTTGCCGTGACAGACTACACGTTGGTCCCCGACCAATCATAGCTTGCCGTCTTTCATGACCTGCGTGATGTCATCCAGAAGGGACGACTTGTGTTTGGGAAAGCCAAAAAAAAAGACAGAAAGTTGTGTGGGGAAGAGCGCTCTGTGCTCCTATTGGTCAACGTTACAGAACACGTCGTGGAAGGCAAAAAACTTCTGACATGCTTGTCTTTTTGTCGGGACGATCAATTGTTGTGCCCAACGCCCATTTTCTTTCCTGACTTCTACGTCTGTCGGGTCGGGCTGATATCGGACTGATGACTGATATCGTGTAGTTTGACCCCGGAGTCAGACATTCACTTTGCTGCACCATGTTTTTTTTAAAACTTCTTCCATTCCAAATAATAAATCACGTCTCTCTGTCCCTCTCACCTGCTCTCTGGTGATGGCCTTGCTCAGGTGAGCGGCTCTCCTGTTGCAGGCCTCCTCTAGCTCCTCCCACTCTGCACGCAGGTGGCTGCACCTGCAAAGAAACAGCAGACCGTCCACGTAGTCATTTATCAAGAAGAACAGGAAATTCTGACATGAAATACAAAAAGGAAAAATGCACAGTCGACACAGAAGAGAGACACAACGGCACCTCTGGAGCATGTCCTCTCCGTCCGATTTGCTGGATTTGGCCAAGCCCCGTCCCTTCTCCAGGACGTGGTTCAGGTATTTTCGGTGGGCGCTCACTTCTGCCTGCAACTCCTAGGTGAACACACAAACACAAACACACACACACACACACACACACACACAGGTCTGGCATTAGCAAAAAACTGTTCTTTCTTTGTTTTAGCTGTTATTTTGATTTATAAAGTATAAGATACACCTGGATAAATGACCTTTAAATTCTCCCTTCAATTCTTTGTCATCATCATTATCTCACTGAGCTGTTGAGCTGTAGGTGAACAAACGAGAGAGAGGTTGACTTTTTATAAGTAATAAACTGAATCCAAGCCGGTACCTTGTGTTTCTGCATGAGGCTGATGGCTCCAGCCAGAGACTTGTCGTATCCCGTAGATCCAGAAGCAGGAACATGTTCAGAGATCCAGCTCAGCTCCAGGTCCACGTCATGATAAAACCCAAACAACAGCACAGACGCCTCCAGCTGAGCTCGACGCTGGTCCAGAGGCTTCTGGAGAGACTTAAACCTGCAGCACAAAGCTTGTCAAATCAACATCATCTACATCATGTCAGTTTGGACTAGGGCTGAAACGATTCCTCGAGAAACGCGAGTAACTCGATTACTAAAAATCATCGATGCTAATTCTTTGCATCGAAGCTTCGTTTAATCCTTCATTTCCACGGATGATTATTACTGCCGCACTGAGCGCTTACGTTGTGGATACGTAAAGTAGACGTGATTTGATGGCGCGGACTGGAAAATGGAGAAAGGTAGAGATAATAGTGAGGAGCGAGGCGAAGGGACAGGCCAGAGAAAACGACAGAAAGTGTCAAAAGTTTGTATACGCATCCAGTCCACAGAACGGACCCGACACAAGGTAACGTTAACGTTAGCATTTAACTTAGCAATATAATTTCTAGTTGAGATGAAGGCTAGTGAAGAATGTAAGTTAATTATGGCTATATGTAATGGCTAGTTAAGAACGTAAACATGGTGGTTAGTTATGTTCCTAAGTTAGCTATGTTTTGCTAAAGAAAATAACCACAGCAAATAAACTGCTGCAGTCAGTTTGTGAAAGCCTGAGCTTTATTCATGTCATGTTCATAAGACTGGCTAATGTACGTTCTTAACTGTAGTTAAGTTTAAAATTGTAGTTCTGAAAGTTAAGTTGCACCAACTTAAAAGCAATGTTTATGTATATGTTTACCTTTTTAAAGTAATTTGAAAGTACTTAATTTTTTTTATTTGTTTTTGAATTTCACAAAATGTTTTGCACTTTAAAGCACGAAATGGGTTTGGTTTTGACAGATATTATATGCAATTTAAAGATTAAAAATAATTTCTCTAAAAAGGAAACCAATTAGTTGTTCATTTTAAGAGACCTGTCTTCTTTTCTCTTTTGTGAATTTACTATTGCTCTTTAATAAGGCAAAAGTATCTCTTATCCGATTATTCGATTAATCGATGGAATAATCGGTAGAATACTCGATTACTAAAATAATCGATAGCTGCAGCCCTAGTTTGGACTAAAGTGTTGGACCGACAGACTGACGTTGCCATCCCTAGAGCCACGTCTCTAGCATGGCTAAAAATGGTATTAGCAAAGATGCTCTCTGCCCTGCAGAGTGTGCAGAGTGGACTCACAGAGTGAGGTAAGTGTCGGTCTCCTGGAGGATCCTCTGTGAGTCGAAGTGTTTGGAGGCGAGATGTTGGGCCCTGCTGATGATGGCGTTGATCTTCTCCGCCAGCTCCTTGGCCTCCTGCTCCAGCTGCTGGTGCTCCTTCACACAGAAACACAGCAGTTACTGACCGCTGACACAATAACTACTGTATGTAATTACACTAGACTGGACCACCATGGATCCCATATAAAATGGCAGGCGTTCTACCAGCGTTACCCCCAGTGACCTCACCTTCAGAAGCTGTCGGCTGGAGCGGAGGTCGTGACCTTTGGCAGTGTTGTTCAGCATCCACTGGATGGCCTCAATCTTCAGCTTGGCATCCTGAAGATGGAAGAAGGACTTAAACTAGGCTAACACAGAAAACTATGTTTTAATGTAAAAGCATCAGGGCTTACAGAGATGTCTGGGTAAACTCTGAAAGACTGTTTCTCTGTTCATAACAGGTTGAACATTGGGAGAAATGGTTTGTTTGCTTGTTTGGACAAACTTGGTTTATTTGTTAGGCGGAGTTACTAGCCAGAGGGACAGTCAGATTAATAGTTTGCTGGCCAACAAGAAGTTAGCGAGTTTTCTGTTGTTATTCATGTCAGTTAGCTTAGGTTGTTACCTAGCTAATCAGTTAATTAGTTTGCTAAGTTACTCAGATAGCTAGTTGGGTAGTCAGTCAGTTTTTAGCAATTAACACATTCATTTATTTAGTCTGTCGCTTTTTAAGCTGTTAGGCAGTCAGTCAGCTAATTGATTAGTTTGAAGTCCATTGGCTGTTAGCCAGTTGGTGAGTTAGCTAGTCATTCATTAGGCACCAACACCAACATTAATTGGCTGGTTTGTTAGTTGGCTAGTCAGTTAATTAGTTAGTTAGCTAAGTTAATCACATAGTAAGTCAGAGTTAGTCAGTCAGTTTATGGGTTAGATTGCTAAGTTAGTCAGAAAGCCAGGATGGTCAGTCGGTTAGTTTTAAACTAGACACTGAGTCAGTTAATCCTTCAGTCAGTGATTTACCTGTCAGTGATTCTCGCAGTGTTTTACCTGCAGCAGCTCCATCAGCTGCTCCTGTTGCCCCGCCTGTCTCAGCTTGTCTCCTCTGTCGGCCATCTTGTCCTGAAGTCTCTTCCAGCGGCTGCTGAGCTGAGCAGACTTCCTCCTGATGCTCTGACTGTTGTAGTGCTCTTCAGCAAGCATCTCCTGCCCCAGCTGAACATATGCATCATTTAGGCTGTGTTTACGCAATGTGACAGGTCAGTAACTGTACGTCATTGGACTGGGAACCAGTGAGCAGCAGTTTACCTGAACCAGCCGGTCCAGCCAGACCTGGTTAGCCTGCATCTCCCGTTCAGCCGCCTCGTGTCTCTTCAGCTTCCGGAGGATGTTGGTGGGGTCGCGGTACGACTCGTCCTCCGCCACCTTAAACTTCTCCTCCATCCACAGCAGGAGCTCGTCTGCATCTCTCTGGAACTCCTGCAGCACAAAACATCAAGACAACGAGTGGATCACTCCCTGATGACTGAACTAACAGGAAAATATGAAGATTGACATTATTTCTCCTAAAGGAGTTTTAACTTTAAAGCTCCTGGTGGCTGCAATGTTCAGGACACACCGTACTACAAAGGTGTTGGACAGAACAAACCATACACTGATGATTTAGCTGCTCTTACAGCCAGTATTGGAGCTAGAAATGTTTGTCCTGAGGGTGGCGCTAGAGTAAAGGTCATGGGGTCATTAAAATCTAAAGGCTTCATCCTCTGGAGAGCAGGAAAGCAATCAGCAAATGTCATCAGAATCTCGTTTGATTGAGATATTTATTGCGTACAACTTGGCCAACAGTGGCGCTATAGGTCCAAAAAACATTAGGAATCATCCTCTGGGGACCTTGAATATCCAAGACACATTAATTTTTAATGTAGTAGAGTTTCATGGACCAAAGTATTTTAACTGGATGGTGGTGCCAAGGGAAAGGTCATGAAGTCACCAGAACCACTGAGGCCTCAGGACAGATACAGGGTCTTTATATAAACAACGGTCATGGTATGATAATATAATAATAATAATAATAATAATAATAATAATACCTGATATTTCTTTGAGTCCAGCAGCAGACTCCTCCTCTGCCTGCTGCTCTCTTTCAGCTTCCTGTTGGCCTTCTGGATGCTCCTGCTCCTCTCCTTGATGCTTAAAGATAAACTCAGCATTTTTAAAACAGCATTACACACATATCACTGCTAGTTAGGAAGTTAGCTTTAGTTTGATGGACTCAAAAAACAAATTGTAAGACATTTGTAGAAATGTAGAAAGGTCTTAATGTGATGTTATTCATATTGAACTAAGGAGCAAATCCTCCACATCCTTACTGTTTTGCAGCGTAGTGTTGTTGGTTGATGAGCTCCTTGCTGCATTCAGTGAAATGATCGACTTGTTGGTCCAAAGCCTTCAGGAGACCTTCCAGCTCCTCCTGTCGGCCCAGCAGACTGTGGACACTGTCCACCGAGTCCTGCATCAGTGAACACACATATATTATCAAACCCACGTCTCATTTATACTGTTGAACTTTGTCTGTTCAAATATCCACAAAAACAGATCAGAGTGAAGCGTCCTCCTCACCCCGATATCTTTGACCCTCAGTCGGGCTTCGTGTCCAGACAGCGCCGCCTCGATCCGGTCTCCTTCCTGGTTCAGCCTCTGGAGCTCCACCCCCTGCTCCAGACGCTCCTTCCTACTGGTCCACATCCTGTCAAGCTTGGACCAATCAGCGTTGAGATTGTCCAGGGTTTGTTGGATGTCGACACCCCCTGTCTTCCCATTGGACGAGCCCTGCTGAAGAGATTTCCCCAACTTCTCCATCTGCTTCATCCTGAGAAAACATAAACACGGTGGACTTATTCAACCTGTACTGCTCATTTCCACTGACAGTTATTAATATTGAGCTTTTCTTAAAAACAAATATCTACTGAACCTGCAGCCAACAGGGAGAACCAGCACTCTTTACCTGTTCCTCTGCTCCTCCATCTCCAGCTGGAGCTCCTGGTGTTGTCCCAGCAGGGCGACAGCTGAGGCCACATCAGCGGCCGTCTCCTCCTGCAGGAGGCGCTCCTGGACTGAGCCGGCCCAGCGCTTCAGCTCCTTGGCCTGCTGCTGGAAGCTCTGCAGCCTGCGGGCCTCCTCCAGGAGCTGCTGCCTGTCAGCCGCCTGAAGCTTCAACTGGTCCACAACAGAACAGGAGAACAGTATGAACCAGAGCTGGTCTGATTTCTGACTGGAAGGTTTTAGTTTCTTCAGTTCATCATTAAAGCTGACATTTCTTTAATGATGTGCTGAATCATTGCTTCACACTGTTACAGTCGTCTGTCAGTCTACAGATCAGAGGACATGTAACCACTACACTTCAGTCTGTGATGATGAGTTGAACTCTGACCTGTTCCAGCAGAGCCTCCAGACCCCGAACCTCCTCCACAATGGCCGCACTCTCTGCTGGACTGCAGTCCTGCTTCCTGTAAGACAGGAAATGACATCATGGACTATAAGATGCAGTTAACATGAAAAAGACCAAACCAGCTGGCTGATCTAACCTTCCACATTAAAACATTAAAGTCTTCCTCCATGAAGCTTCCTAATGCATTTTTTGGCCCAAACCAGCATTGTGAAAATGTTAAAATCATACCAGGAAATAGCCGTTATCATATTTACTGTCTGCTTTTCTTTCTCTTAGATCCTCAATTATTCTTAATAGTCTTAAATAAGAATTTAGCAGCATCAATCTCTCTGCCATCAGCTGAAAAACTCAATAAACAAATAATGTAGAATTTGGAAGTTATTAAATTGGGTTCTGAATGGATTTCTTAAGATAAACTATCTTAGAAATTTCTGCAGCAACAAATCAGAAATTACAGGTTTCAATTTTTCATCTTATGACATCAAATCTTTGCATTAAACTTATAATAAATGAGGTTTCTACAGTCTAAATCAGAGCCGTACATCTTGGCAACGCTCTTCAGGTAGGCGATCTTGCCCTCCAGGGCCTGGATGTCTCTGAGGGTCTGAGCCTGGTTCTTCTCCTCAGCCAGCAGCGTGAAGGAGCTGCAGCCCACGTCCACCGTGTCGAGCTGGGACAGCTGACCCTGCAGCTGAGCTTTAGCCTCCTCACAGCTCTGCAGGAAGGACTGCACGTCTGCTGTGCTCAGCAGCTCGTGTCCTCTTTCATCCTTCAGCTGCTGGATCCGATCCCACCTGCAGACACGGGGGACAGGAGACGAGACTCGCATCAACTCCGGGTTAGTGCAGACTGGTAGATTCTGGCTGCGTTTGGAAACTGAGGACGTCTCTGCATTGGGCCTGATCACTTAAGTGCACACTAAAGATCATTTCAGGGTGTGATTCATTAATTTCCAATCAGTGTTATTAGTGTCACTTGTTAATCACTAGATCTATAGAATTTGAAGATATCAGAACTGAGATGTTTAATGTTTAGTTTGTACCTGTTGGAAACCCTCCTCTGTCTGGCCTGGATCTCTCTCTGTTTACTGTGTCGACTCTTTACCAGCTCCTCCGCCATTCTGATGATGTTATCCAACTGGCCACGCCCACTCGCCAACTCAGTCAGGAAGTTCTGGAACAGGAAGTCAACGTCAATACAGGCTGAATCCAAAATCCAAATCGAGTTCATGTAGAGAGTATATTTTGACGTGAGATTTATTGACGTAATTGAACCTCATATTTAGCTTGAACCACTCCCAGGTTGTCGGCGTCAGTGCTGAAGGTGTTCAGGACGTTCTCCTTGTCCTCCATCCATGACTCAAACTCCTGGCAGCTGTTGTAGAAGCGATGCAGACGCAGCGTCTCCTCCAGACTCCTCGTCTTTGACTGCAAACACAAAACAAACAATCAGAAATTCTGATGTGAACTTCAGAAGACAAATTCCAAGATTTGTATTTTTCACAGAAGCTGCTTGAAGCTTTAAATTCTCTCTCTTCATCGTCTGACTTCCTTTAGGCTTTATTTCAATCTTCACAGAAACTCCAGTATTATCAAACTACATTTCCCATGCTGCCCCTGTCACCTTGACCAGGTTGTACAGGGAGTTGTAGTCCTGGTCCAGGCTGGCCTGCGTGCTCTCCACAGTGTCTCTCTGGTACTGTGGGTCTGGCAGCCATGTTGTCTGGATCTCAGTTGTGCTGCGACGCATCGAGCGGCTCCGCCTCCGACGACTCAGCTTCCTGCTCTGGGTTTCTGGCACGCCATTGGTGGAGGCGGGTGGGGTGGGGGGAGGAGCCTGAGCAGAGAGAGGACATCAGGTTTTTACATTAGGACTGACTGACACTGATTGGACTTGTTATTGATCTTTACAGGAGGACATTGGCTTAAAGGTTATTGATAGTTTATCTAATTTAAATGTTACTGATTATTGATCGTACAGTGGCTGGCAGCAGGGTCAGGTAGGTTTTGGGGACCAGCTGCTGGTTTCCTCGGCTGTCTCTGGCCAGAACTCGGTCTCCATCCGGCTCAGTGCTGACGATGGTTACAATCTCATTGCGATCCCACGGAAACTGACCTGAAAATCAGTTTAGTTCAAATTACATTTCACGTTTCACATATGAAGGATTTTCCTGATAATTTAATTTTTTTCTTTTTTCATGTTAACGTTTCCTCCACCTGAGGTTACTTATCCTGCAGGTCTTACAAGAGGTAAAGGGCAGATCTCCAGTACCTCTGCTGTATCTGAAGCGGACCTTGGCCTTGCTGTCTTCACTTTGAGAGGTGGAGCTCCCAGAGCCCCTCCCACCCCTGGAGCTAGGTGGTGGTGATGTCACCACTCCTGGCCCCTCCTCCTCTCCAGATGAGTCACTGTATTGGATCATCTTACTTTGCTGAGGCTCCGCCTACAAAAGAAGAGTGAGTTTTTAGAAATACAAACCATCAAGTGACAGCTTAAAGAGTAACTTAACACCAGGCTGAAAAGCAGCGTTTCTCCGCCCTCTCTTTCACTTCTGACTTGTTATGTGGCGGCAAGGACAGGAAAACCCTGTTAACATGGGGTGCATGATGACTTTGAATGTCTGTCAGCTGATAATCAAACAGCAGCAGGTGGTGGGGATGCTGTGACAAATTTAAATTTCAACTTTTAACAACTTTCAAGTGTTGGCAGAGACACTAAACAGCCTATTCGATGTGGATTTTCAGCCATGTGAAATATGTGTTTATCAGTGTGCATTTCTAATGGTACTGTTGTTGGTACTCGTGGTATTTTGTTTATGTGCCGCTTCGAGTCGTCGATTCAGGTCGGCTGAAGCAGCACGCGCTGTTTAATGTGCCGAAATGTTAAGGAGCTGTGTAAAAAAAAACAATACCATGAAATATCTGATGATGTCTTAGTAATGTTAATAAGTCAGAATAAACTACAGAAAGTCATATATAGTTATATAGTCTGTAGGGATGTGGATACACACATTTCATACTACATGTGTTTTTACTACACTGACATGTTGACACATGTTTGTCTCGCAGCTTCTCCGACACGGAGAGTCTGATTTGAGTCTTTACTTACAGTCAGAGCTGTTAGCTGTGCTGCGCTCTTTGCCTGCTCTGACAGTCTCTTTATCTCCGAGGCGTAGGCCGCCATCTCCCTCTCCAACCGCAGGTGGCGCTGCAGCAACGCCGTCGTGCTCGACTCATCCTTCCCATGATCCTCGCTGGTCAGCAGCGGCTTCCTGTCGCCCAGCCAGGAGTTGGCCTCCGCCACATCAGCAAAGTACTGAACAGAGGAAAAGCATTTAGCTGTGTTGTCTTAAACTAAGAAGATCTGAGGAAACCTGGATCCAGTCCCCGTAAACCACAACCACACTCAATAACTGTGAGTGTGGTTGTGGTTTATGGGGACGCAGCAGGAGGCTCAGAAGAAGAGGCAAAATAAACTTTAAATAAGTATTAACTGGCTTAGAGAAACAGATTTACAGCTTACAAAGAACAATCTCCTCCATTTGGTTTCCCTGTCTTCTCTTCCTGTTTGTTACTCTTTCTTTACCTGTTTGATGAAAGTGTTTCCTCGTCTACCTGTTTTATGGCTGCGGCCGCCTGCAGTCTGTTTCGGCGTCCCGTCGCCTCGTCAGTCAGGTGGCTCCACTGCTTCTTCAGGGTACCGATCCACTTCTGGATGGCTCGCTGGTTGACCTGACTTTGTTTGGACAGCAGATCCTGACCTCGACTCAGAACCCCCTGGTACAGAGACTCCTGGGCCTGGAGCTCCGCCTCCAGAACCTGACAGAATCAGATTAATTTATTAAATTGATTACCCCAATACAAATCAAAAGGTGTACACAGAAACATTGTCTGATTACAAGAAAACTCCACAGGGCACCTTCAACTGAGGGAACGAAACAAGTATATTGAGCATAAAATGTTTAATTTTAATGAAATGATTTATCATCTGTGTGTTTATGGACGTGCTCGTGTGGCCCACCTTGTGATTGTGTTGGGTCAGTTGGATGTGGTTGAGGTCTCGTCCGAGTCCAGCCGTCTGCAACCTCAACGAGCGCTCATACAGCCAGGCCTCCAACTCCTCACAGTCATAGAAGAACTCAAACAACCGCAACTGAGCCTCCAACTGTCTCCTCCTGACAGAGGGGAGGAGAGGAGAGGGAAGGAGGAAGCAAGAGAAGAGAGGAGAGGAGAGGAGGAAACGAGGAGATGAAAGGAGACAAGAGGAGAAAAGGAGAGGAGAGGAATAGGGAGGAGAGGAGAGGGGAGGAGGTAGCAAGAGAAGGGAGGAGAGGAGAGCAGAGGGGAGAGGGGAGGAGTAGGGAGGAGAGGAGAGGAGAGG
>VMKM01002626.1:0-37500 GCA_008360985.2 Macquaria ambigua
AGAGAGACAGAGAGAGAGACAGACAGAGAGAGAGAGAGACAGACAGAGAGAGAGAGAGAGACAGACAGACAGAGAGAGAGAGGTGGAGAGGTAACAAAGAGATGAGAATAAACAGAAAACAAAAGAGAGATGAAGGGTAGTGAAGGTAAAGAAAAGTTTAAGAGGTACAACAGAGAGAGAGAGATAGTCGTTGAGTCAGCAGATATCTCTTTCATTTCCAAGAGAAGTCAAATGAATAATCCGTCCTATCGTTTATTTTTCCTCTTCTGTCAGAGAACGAGACAGCTGATGTGTGGAGGGATGGAGAGAAGAGAGACAGCTGGCAGGGATGGATGGATGGATGGATGGATGGAGGGCTTACAGAGAAATGTGTAGCAGGAAGTCTATGAGTAAACCTTTATTTATAAAACACCTCTAAACACAAAAGGTCAGAAAGATTTCAGCCAACATGACAGCAACAAGAAATAAAACTTGACAGGATGAAAGGACACCTGGGATTCCTCCTCATTTGTGAATCCATAAGTAAAAATCAATAAGCACTGGTTTCCATGCAGGCCACACATTTTACTGTTACTGACTTGATTCCATTTATTTACCTGATAAACAATGGCATGTTGCTTAGCATAGTCTTTATTAAAGCTGAAACAATTGATCAATTCTGGAAACAATCTCTCATTTTTCAAGCAAAAATGCCAAAATTTCACTGGTTCTAGTTTCTCAAATGTGACTTTTTGCTGTTTTTCGTAGTCTAACCGAACACCTTTGAGGTTTGAACCATTGGTCGGACAAAACAAACTATTTAAATATGTCAACTTGGGCTCTAAGAATTAAGATGGGCATTTTTCACTATTGTTACCCATGACACAATTAACCGAGAAAATAATTGGCAGATTATTCAATAATTACATCATCTGGGAAGAATGAGTATCTATCAGAGGATCTACTCTTGTATTTCGTGTTTGGAAAGGTCACATAAAAGACAGCCCTCAAAACCTTTAGGATACAGAGTACTGCTACAGTACATCGCGTCATCACGTGGAGAAATCCAAAGACTCCCAGATCTGCCACACCTAGTTATGAGTACTAAGCTGCGATTAGATGATTGTGGTTTGGGGGACGGGTTACAGTCAAGTAGCAGGTTATTTACTGTTGCAAATAAACTTTTCAAATGGTCTGTAAGCTTCAACAGGTCAGCCAAAAGCCCCAAGGTCTGACGTAACCTACACTGGGATTGTGCCAGGTCAATAATTCACCAACATAAAGAGACATTTTAAGGACATGTTTAAGTTATAAAAGTGTCTTAAATCTGCTCCAGGATTTTCAGCTATAACAGGGAAGTCCTGCAGTAACATGAGCCCCTTCTGGGTCTTTGTAGGTCTCACTGCTGTGTTCGGATGCAGGGATGGAGCCAGCAGCAAAACTAGACACTGGAACAACAAGCCTGAAGAAAAACTCTGACTTCACTGACTCCGAAACCTGCAGCCAACCTTTGACAGCCGACAGCAACAGCTGATCAGAGAACAGAAGTGAGGTTTCATGAGTTAGGTAGTTTAATGAGGCTGTGGGTCAGAGGTGGAGACAGCAGAGGACTAGTTCTGTCGCAGGCAACTTTCCCTCAGTATTAAAGAGTAAAAATAGCATCATGTTGAAGCTGAAAGCCTCCTGTTTAATCCCACAGCAGATCTGTCATTTCTCTTTAACTGAAGAACACAACATACTGCTGTCCAAATCCTAATGGTGATCACTGTGTGAGAGAGAGAGAGTGTCATAATATCAGTGAATGAAACATGTCATTGCCTCATTTATAACTGTCATTCACTGATGGGGGATTACAGAGAGAGAGCCGGAGGGAAAGGGATGATGGGAGATTAAGATGGAGCCTGCGTTTGGCTTAAAGGGCAGTTCTACTCTAATACATTATTATTCTATTAGTCTACTACAACTTGGGTCTTATTTTGGTAGTTCTGTCCATCATTTCTGTCAGTTATGATAACACTGTACTCGTATAGATGAACTTGTTAAAGACAACACAGTAAGATTATTACCAGAACTGTCTGTTGTAAACATCCATCACAGTTTACAGACGCACTTCCTGCTTCAACTCTGACCTACTGTTGGAGAGTTCGGAGGGTCGTGTCTTTTTTTTAATTACCTAACAAGAGCAAACGTGAGGAATTGATTAAACAGTGTTTGTCTGCTCTAATGTAAGCTGCAAACAATACCTTGCCTGCCTAACCAGTAGAGCTACAACTATTTTGGAAATCGATCAATCGTTTCAGTCATTTTTCAAGCAGAAAAGTTGAACATCTGCAGCTTCCAGCTTCTTAAATGTGAGGATTTGCTGCTTTATCTTTGTCCTTTAGGACAGTAAATGAAGAGTCTTTGGGTGTTGGACAAAAACAACTTGAAGACATCACTTTTATTGACTAAATGATTAATAATGAAAATAATCGTTAGTTGCAGCCCTACTAACCAGCTTATTACCTGCTACACAAATATCCAAGCCTTACTTTCAAGGCCAACAGTTAGCATATCATTAGCTAACTATGTTATTATGTGGGGAGACAGTTCACATTAGAAAAAGTCCCGTTCAGAATTAACAAACCTCTGTGTGGAGGCTGGTTCAACAGCTCTCCCGAATCTTACTATATCAGAGTTTAGGCTAATAATAGCAACTCTGTCCTGCTTTTTACCAGATCTGGTCAAATTTACTAATCAAACTCATCGATTCATCGACCAAAGTCTTTTCTCATGTAAAAGCGAAACAAACTGTTAATCTAATTAATCTAACCTCTGTGTTGCTTGTCCAAGTAATGTCTGTATTCCTGTAGTTAACATGTGAGCGGCACCATCTTAGAAAGGAATGATATTTCATATGACAAACATGTTTCTTTATTTTCTGGTGAAAATAAACTGTTGATTACACAGAGCTGAGTTAGCATGATATTATGTACATAGCCATCAAATGTGTGTGTGTGTGTGTGTGTGTGTGTGTGTGTGTGTGTGTGTGTGTGTGTGTGTGTGTGTGTGTACACACCATAGATAGCCCACAGATACAGTAGCTGACAGAGAGAGAAAAGAGGGATGAGGAGGGAGCAGATGTGGGCTTTACTTCTGCTTCATTTTGGTATTCCACCCTGACCACAGCCGGCCTTTTATGACCGTCCAACAGGACCAGCCTGACCAATCAGCTGCAGCGGAGGAGGTCACACGCTGTGCTGACCTTCACAGGGAGCTTATAAAGTGATGTGATGCTCTGTGGGGTAACTTATTCTGTTCTTCTGCACATCCTCACAAACTACGCTGCAACGACAACAACACTAAATCCACCAAGAGCTTCAGACTAGACCAGACCAACCCGGCAGTGTGAGTACACAACCCTGGATTTTGTGTTTGAGTCAGAAATCATGTTTATAGTTCAGGAATTTCACCAAAAATTATTTTATGTTAACGCCTTTACTTATAAATGTGCATTTTTTGAGGCATAAAATGCCTCCAAATACTACAGTACCCAGTCAGAAAGAAAATACTCCGCCACAGGAAATTAATCAATCTGAAATTGGTTCAAAATCCAAAACTTAAAATCGATTCAAATTTCTGAATTTATCTAACAGGTTTTACAAGTTTCTAAATTCATCAAGGCTGAATTACCAACAGAGGGGCCAACTGCCCTGTGGCCCCAGACTCGAGGGTGCCCAAAGAGCCCCAGATGCACTGAATGTCTTTTGGTTTTTGGTAATTGCAAATTAAATGTTACAAATTTGAGCCACTAAAGTACGATGTAGGTCTTGTGGTCCTGTCTTGTCGAGTGGATTAAATTTTGAGTTTAAGACCTTTGTGTTTTTATTGAAATTACCACAATCTAATTTCAGCACAGGCCAGGTAGTATTATTCCAGCATAGTAGAGCTGCCAGTATACAACTTTTGTAACTTGTCAAAAACTGACAATCTTAAAATTCACTCCCACTTCACGCAGTGATCGGTCAGGTGAGTGGAGGAGTAAAAGGAATCAGTCTTCTCTCTCAAACTATTTCTGTATTTCTGAATGCGACACCATGAATGTCCTCCAGGAGAGACTGTCTGAAAATGTGCCCTGTTATCTCCATATTTAAAGAAATATTGTGCCTCACTCCTCCGTGTGATGGCCGGCTTTTCGGCCCACCTTCCAGCGTGACGGTTTGGAACAGGGTTTAACATTTTGGCCTCCTGACGAGGACGGACGACACGTTGTATGGACCAGCTTTGACGCTGATCTATACACACTGGAATACAATGAAGCTGTCTGGTAAAGTCTGTTGTGTAGTCTGAACTTGACAGGAACTTGGAGGTAGTAGGGTGCTGCTAACCCAGAAATGAGTTAGCATGTTAGCTCTTCCTGTTCCCTCGTCTGGAAGTCAGTGGGTTTCTTGAATGGGTTTTTGGTTTGATGCCTGAAATAAGGTCTGTGGTTAACACAAGCGTTTTGTTCTGCAACATAAAACACGTCAGTAAATACCCCACTCGTGAGTTTTGAAGCTTTTCCGTGTCTTAAAAAAGGCGGTTGCTAACAAGTGTCTAAATGAGACTACAGAGGTTGTCGGGGACATTAAACGTCATCACGCCGAACACAGAAACTCATCTACTCACTCGTCCTCCTTTACAGCCTCGTTGGGTTTATACTGCAAACTGTTGTAACTCAAACTTTCCCAAAGGCTTTTGTAGAAGAGGTCAGCGCTGGAAGCTCAGTGGTGGAGACGCTGAAGTCATGTGACAGTGGTGTAGCTGGTTTATAGCCTAACGTTAGCTTTTTACTTCAAACATCATAAAGTGGTGTTCATGTGTGAAGATTATCTTGCTGAACAAAACGTGTAAGTATCATAAACTGTTGTTTGACACAGAGCTTATTTTCTGCAATAATCCAAAATCCAATGGAAACATCCCATTGACTTTTGGTTGAGAGAACCAGGGCGATGCTAACTTCCTGGTTGGACTACAAAAATACATCATCCCTGCAGCACTCCATAGGGGCCCCGCAACAAATTTTCACCCCGGGCCCCAAGGCTATAGTTCACTCAACACAATCTGAAGCTCTCCGATTGGACGTGTCTTACCTGAATGCTTTCTAGGGTTTTAGTTCACTTCTTTCTAATGTGTTTGGTTGCAATGACTTTTTTCAGAGAATTATAATTTTGCGCTGTTGGGGAGAGGGCTTCATCTTTTATCTGAGCCCATCTAAGGCATGATCACACTCACAAAAAGCATCTATTGTCTGACGACGGCTTCACACAACCACCACACGGTTATATTTACAGTAAGGATTTGTCCAGGCCGTTTGTTAGAGGGTGCGACGGTGTATTAAGTCAGGCATGGAAAGCAAATAATACAGGGAGAGGCCTGAACTTTGCAAATGGATCCTCTTGAGCTGATGTGGCAGCTGTTCTGCTGCTCTGTCTGAAATCCTCAGTAATGCGTTGAGGTAAGCCACATATATTGTGAAAATGGCTGCCATGCCAATTTGTTGACATCATGGTTATGTTTGGGTCTGTCTTTAGGATTCACTTACACAGCTAACAGTGCAGTAAAGGAGACGACTGGTTGTTTTCAATTGTGATGTTCACCATGAACACACACACACACTGGAGTTTATTTACACACCGTCCTGCTGCCCCAAATACTCTAGAGGACCAAATGTAGATTAATCCGCCGCTAAAAATAGTTCCCAACAAAGTCACCATTTCCTCCTGTGTTTTATTTATCGTTTGTTTATAAGGCAGTCTACTTTACATTTTACAATGAGTGACTGGTTTTATTATTGTGCGAGAGATCTGCAGTGATTGTGTCAGTAAACTGTATTTTAGTTCACGTGTTGTTAAGCCTGATAATCAAACTGAACTTCCATTTCTTCACTTCATTATTCAGTCATGACATGATGTTCATGTCGGCTGTTTTCTGACACAGAGGCTGCACTAGAGGTTAATTTAACATTTGTCCTGCTGATTGAATAAATACTTCGATTTAAGAGTTGTTATTTCAAAACCTGTATAGGCTCATTGATTTTATCCAAGATATTCTTGTTTGGAATAGATTCACGGCATTTTTGTTATAAAAAAAACGGCGGTTTGTTGCTGGAGTTTTCACCTCTACAGGGAGACGACTGGTTTGACTTTTTTCTAAATGGGAGATACAGCCAGTGTTGAGATGCTGGTGGGGATTCAGAGTTCTGGGACTGTTAACACATTCACAGCAAAGTGCACGTTTTCTGAAAGTTCAAATTTAAAGAGTTCAGTTGTGACATACAAAGATGTTTTTAAAAATGGCGGAGCTTGATGTAGTAAGTCGCCTTTGTTGTTTACCATTTTCTTGTTCCTTAGCATGACAATGTTTTGTCTTTTTAATCTATTTGATCTAGTTTTTAGTCTAGCTTTTATTTAACTATATTATTATTATTATAGCTTTTAAATCTATTTTATTACATTTTCATTTTTATTTTCTCACATGCATTGGTCTCAAGTTGTATTTACGGTCTCCACTGGTTCTTATCATCTTATCATCTGTGAAGCACTTTGAACTGCACTGACCTGTATGAAAGGTGCTATACAAATACAGTTTGATTGATTGATAAAGAACATGTGTTTCATGTGTTCTTGTGTTCAGATGTCTCGGTTCCTGGATATGACGGAGTTCGGTGAATCTGGTCGCTACCTTCGTCTCACCAACTTGGAGTACCTGGCTGCCAAGGCCCAGGCTTTTGATGGTATATATACTGTTTGTACCTCTATCTATGTAGGTCTTTATATTCTGTACATGTACATTTACTGAGCACTGAATAACAAACTGTGTACTCTAATTCTCCCAGGTACGAAGCGTGTCTGGATGCCTGATGATGTTGAAGCATATATCGAAGTGGAGATTAAAGAGCTGAACGGAGACAAGACCACCGTGGAGACCAAGGACGGACGGGTTAGTTAGTCAGTCTGTTTTTAAAAATATTAGCAATTTATTAATTATTTAGTCCTTCAATGTATAAGTCACTCAGGTTGTCGATCATAGCAGTAAATAGGCTGGTTATCAGGAAACTCAGTCGACTGGTTTTCTGGAGGATTGAACATCCGGTGCAGAACGAGGAAGCATTCGCGGTTTTCAAAGTAAAAGTCGTGTAAGATCTTATTGCATGCAAGTCTTCAAAATCAAGAATAGGGTTCGGTGGGACATTCAGGGTGACAGTGATGTTCACGTAATGCAGTAAACAAGCCAAGATAGGGACCGAAATGTCCCCAGAAGTACACTGCACACTGACTGACAAAAAACGACTGTCCGACTTGAATCTCAGTCGACTGAGGGGTCTCCGACCGATGATTCGAATCTTCGAGCCCTTTAGTTTCTTTTTAACAATTGTGCCCAATATGTGTACTACAGACGGGACATTTACAGATCTGTGGTGCTCTCTGATGGTCAAACTATGTAACGGAGACACTGTTTCTGTGCTGCTGTAACTCTCGTTTATAGCTAAACCTCTGTGTTGCATGTGTGTGTTCCAGTTTCTGATAGTGAAAGAAGACGACCTCCAGCCAATGAACCCTCCGAAGTTTGACATGATGGAGGACATGGCCATGTTGACTCACCTAAACGAAGCTTCTGTCCTTTTCAACCTGAGGAGGAGATACAGCATGTGGATGATCTATGTTAGTGTTTATTCCAATACACACAGAACACCGTCCTCTCTCCTCTCCTCCTCATCTGTGCTCTCCTTTCTAACTCTGAGTCTCTGTGTCAGACCTACTCCGGTCTGTTCTGTGTGACAGTCAACCCGTACAAATGGCTGCCGGTCTACTCTGCCGAGGTGGTAACAGCCTACAAAGGGAGGCGTCGCGCAGACACACCGCCCCACATCTACGCCATCGCTGACAATGCCTACGCTGACCTGCTGCAGAGTGAGTTCACTTGCAACCTCTGACCTCTAACATTAGCCTTGTAGGTTCACCTCACCTCAAGCAGCCGTCCAGGTGAGCTACAGCTAACTGAGCTAGCCATGCTGCAAGTCTGTTAGCATCAGTGTGTATGTCCATCCCTACTGCAGCTGTCATTACAGTAAATGATGCATATGTGCACCTCTACACCCCAAGAAATAGTAGAAGAAGAGCAACAGAGAAGGCCGAAAATGGAGTAAACAACTAGCAACTAACATTAACACTAGTTTTCCAAAGAGTAGCCATATGTGACTTCACACTGGAAAGGCCCGGCTCATCATTTAATAACCAACCAAATTAAGGAAGTTTCTTTTAAAGCACCATTTTTAAAAACACATAGGAAAAATATTGGCATAAATTACATAAATTATTTAGAAGGTCCTCTGACTATTGTGACATTTTATAAAAGTTTTGCTGAATACTTTTCATCAGCAGCCATATTGATGAAGACAACAAAAATATGAGTCCTCAGTTGTATCCAACTAATCTTTTAATTTAATCAATTGATAATTAACATTCATAAGTACAAATTTATGGGTGGATATTTAGGGGCGATCAAATAGATTGAATGAATTTATGTCTTTTTAAATTTAAAAGCAGTTGAAATTAGAAAGATATGTATTTAGCTTCCAATCCTTTATAACATGGAACATGTTGCACTGTGTACTGTAATGTACTCTCTTAATGTTTGTTATAAGCTAATCGCTCCCTGGCTATAGGTCCATATTTAGCTTACAGACATGAGAGTGTTATAAATGTTCACATCTAACTCTCTGCAAGACAGCATAGAAGCTTATTTCCCAAAATGTCAAATTAGTCCTTTAAATATTGCACCAAGATCCTGCTTCCCTAGTCCTGGTCTTGGTCCTGGGCCTAAGTCTCCTAAAATGGCTTCAATGAACAGCATTCACACTGGAAAGGTTCTACTTCTTCTACTGTTCCTTCACATGGCTTCATTTCCCTCCACAGATCGTGAGAACCAGTCGATGCTGATCACGTAAGTCAGAGTCACTGCTGTTCAACACTGGGGCTGTAAATGAAGCATTTCTGCTAATAAATCAAATGTCATAATCAAAAACACTAATGGAAATATGAATTTCAATTAGTAGAAAAATGAACCTCTATATATATATATATATATATAACGTAAGATATATATGCTATACATACAGTGGTGGAATTTACTCAAGCACTGTACTTAACTACAAACACTTGTACTTTACTTGAGTATTTAGATTACATGCAACTTTATACTTGATGATGCTTTGCTGTATATTAAACTAGCCAACAGGATATAAAGGAGTTCAGATAAGCTGAAACATCTACAGCAGGAAAATGCAACATCCACATTAATGCAGCAGGAATATTAATCCTGAAACAGCAGATAGAACAGGAACACACCGATACTGCAACATGAGTACTTTAACTGCTCATACAAGTACAATTTAGCTAATAATACTTACATACTTTTACTTAAGTCAAGGATCGGAATACTTCTTTCACCACTGGCTATATATCACATGCAGTTTATACGTCCCAAAGTCTTGTTATTATTTATCCAAAACTATTTGCATGAGTGTGCAGTGTTTTCAGCGTGCAGTAGTACTGTACTTTTAAAGTGTTCCTTAAACTTTGTTGTATTTTACTGTAATATTTCTAACTGTACCCGAGTGAAACTGCTCGTCTGTCCGTTGTGTCGTCCTGTCAGCGGTGAGTCGGGCGCAGGAAAGACGGTCAACACCAAGAGGGTGATCCAGTACTTTGCCATCGTCGCTGCTCTGGGGGAACATGTGAAAAAAGGAGTGAGTCTTCTCAACGCTTCATTTCTCTTTCTCCTCATTAGCATCTTGTTGCTCTTCATATGATAACAGTCTTCACCGTAGTTTAGAAATCAGTGAATACTGGGAGTTTCTTGTGTTTGTCCATCAGTCACCTGTGCAGTCTGTAAGCTCGTCCTCTCTGTGTGTTCAGGGCTCTTTAGAGGACCAGATCATTGAAGCTAATCCAGCCATGGAGGCGTTCGGCAACGCCAAAACCATCCGCAACGACAACTCCTCTCGCTTTGTGAGTTTAATAAAGTCATGATGAGCTCAGGAGGAGTACATTTACTCAAGTACTGTACTTAAGTACACATCTGAGGCGTTTATACTGTACTTGAGTATTTTCTTCTTATGCTGCTTTCTACTTCACTACATTTATCTGACAGCTTTAGTTACTTTGCAAATTAAGATTTTTGCACACAAAACATGTGAAAATGTTCAAGTACACCTGAAACGATTGACAGAAAATCAATTGGCACTATTTTCAAATGATTTTTTAATCATTTCCTGGTTGCAGCTTCTCAGATGTGAAGATTTGCTGCTTTTCCTTTGAATGATGTTAATAATGTTAATGATGTTAATGATGTTGAGGTTTGGACTGTTTGTTGTGAAGGTGTCACTTTGGGCTCTGGATCATTGTGATCAATCAATCAATTGATCGATTAATGGAGAAAAGAATCAGCAGTTGAATCCAGAATGAAATGAAGCATTAAACAAGCACAGGGGACATTTACTACTTTAATACTGAAAACTACACTTTACTGAGTACACTCACACACTGTTACTGAAGGAACAGTTTCTATGCAGGACTTTTAAGTATTTTTACAGTATGGTATTAGTACTTTTACTTGAGAAAAGTGTCTCAATACTTCTGTGTTCGTGTTTCTCAGGGAAAGTTCATCAGAATTCATTTCGGGCCGACAGGGAAGCTGGCGTCTGCCGACATCAACATCTGTGAGTCACATTTATCAGATTTCCTACAGCAGTCCTCGCTAGTTTGAATCTGTCTAATTAAAGTGTCTTTTTAAAGTCTAATAATGGTGGTATTTTACATTAAATCAGCACATTTCAAGCTACGTTTGACATTATACATTTTGTATTTCAAAAATTACACAACACGAGTAAATCGTTCTCTATTCCATTCTATTAAAAGTACACTAAAGTACATATTTATGTGCGTATTTTATCAGATCTTCTAGAAAAGTCCAGAGTTGTGTTCCAGCAGCCAGAAGAGAGAAGCTACCACATCTACTACCAGATCCTGTCCAATCACAAGCCAGAACTACAAGGTAACCCCGCCCACCACTATAACCTGTCCAATCACACGCCAGTAATGATATAATTCATCAGCTATGTAACTGACCAATTACCACAAATGATCTCAACATATACATGATGATTAATCTAATCATAATGTTCATCCTATCACAGAGATTTCAGTGCGCTATTAGTACTTACCTGAATACTTCTGAAACTACAGTACAAAACATTTTTACAAATAACTGTGACCTTCTGCACAAACTCATTCACAAATCCCACACAGCCAACAGGTGACTGAAAGACCAATAAACGCAAAATATGGGAAATTAAATTCACTTCTTTGTCTGTGTGACAGCAGCTGCAACACCTCAGAGTCCAGACAAACAAGCCACAGTACAGAATATAACCTCCATAACATCAACAACCACACAGACAGACAGTCAGACAGACAGTCAGACAGACAGACAGGGTGTATTTGACTCACGTTATTTGACGCTGAAGCCTTTTTCCTTCCTTGTTTGTTTGTTTGTTTGTTTGTTGTTGACATCTCCTCCTCCCTCCATTGTTGCTAACTCATAGCTAAACTGCTATCATTAGCAACGCTGGCAAACAAGCTAACTCTCAGTGATGCTAACTTTCTGTTGTTTGTTTCGAGGAGTATGAACAGCGTGTCAGCTCACTTCACAGGTTCTCTTTCGCTTCTTTTCCATGACAGTGATCGCACCTGATTGATTAATTAATTGACACCAACTTCACCTGGTTTCCACCTGCGCAGATTACACTCTTTTGCCTCGACTAAGGCTGCAATATCATGTTTGGCCACACAGACAGCCATTAGAACCAAGGGGGGCGCTGTTTCGCTCATTTGTGGAAACACTGATAAATGGGGAAGAGACGATAGAGGAAGAAAAACGTTTGTTAAGTGACCAAAGTAACTGAGTACATTTACTCAAGTACTGTACTTAAGTACAATGTTGAAGTACTTGTACTTTACTTGAGTATTTCCGTTTTCTTGCTACTTTATACTTCTACTCCTCTACATCTCAGAGGCAAATATTGTACTTTTAACTCCACTAGACTACATTTATCTGACAGCTTGAGTTACTAGTTACTGTGCAGATTCAGATTAATAATACAAAATAAAATCAACAAATAAATGATGATGTATTATTATAGGTAAGATAAGAATTTATTGATCCCCAGAGGGAAATTCACAAGCTAGCAGTATATAAAGTCATTAGCTCCACCTTTTCCAGCTGCAACGTTAAAGTGATGAATACATTATTTCATCAATAATTATAATACAATAAAATAATATATTTGATTCTGAAATGGGCCATTCTGCATAATGAATACTTTTGGTACTTTGAATATATTTTGATGCAGCAGCTAAAGAGCCAGTTATTTCTCTCAGGAGTTGGTGGAGACCAAACCAGAGCTAAAATGAGTAAAGAATAATAAAGAATAAACCTGCCAGAAACCACTCTGATAATCACTCAAAATATTATTATAGAACAGTTCAATGTTGTCATTGTTTAACTATTTATACACACAAATGCATCAGAAAAATGTAAGAAATAAAACTGTAATACAGTCTATGTACATGTAAAATAATTTTATCCCAACTTTTTCTGTGCCTTTTTGATTGAAAATGTATGTACACCTGTAAATCACTTAAAATATTAATTATTCAAAGTTTTACAAATGTCTTTCAAAATATTTTTATGTTCTACAGACATAAATGAGATACTGCGTGAAAAGTCCCACATCAGCACTTTCAACTGGTTTTCTCAGCTTGTCTCTAAATTATATATAAATAAAGTTATGTTAGTAAAAATAAAACATGCTCACTGTATATATACCAATGAATAGACAGACTCCAGAGTTAACCAAAAAAACTTTATAAGCTTAGATTGTGGTCCTTAAGGTTAGTTTTAAAGACAAAAAAGCAACTTTCTGCTGAAGTTTAACATATCATGCATACAGTATCATTCCCTGTCGACTCTCAGAGTTTATTATGATAATTAAGAAACATTATTTAGTGCTGTAATCAATGTGGATGTCCTGTGTTGCAGACATGTTGCTGTTGACCACCAACCCCTACGACTACCACTTCTGCTCTCAGGGTGAGACCAAAGTGGAAGGCATCAACGATGGAGAGGAGCTGATGCTCACTGATGTAAGACACACACTCCTCACCCGCCAAAAAAATACACACAGTTTTCTGATGACGTATAAAATATAATCCACATATGTGTGTGTAGCATGCCATGGACACGCTGGGCTTCACTCCAGAGGAGAAGTACGGCTGCTATAAGATCGTCGGAGCCATCATGCACTTTGGTAACATGAAGTTCAAGAAGAAGCAGAGAGAGGAGCAGGCCGAGGCCGACGGCACCGAGAGTAAGACACACGTTTACTCAGCATGTCGTCTGCTCAAATGTAAAATCATCATTTTATACGAAGACATTTCGTGCCATGGAAGCAAAGCAAGGCAAGGCAGCTTTACATATAAAGCACATGTCAAACACAGAGGCAACTCAAAGTGCTTTACACAGCAAAGGAAAGACATTAAAAAACAATACACAATGAAAACCAGAATAAAATAAAGATATTATAACATTTGATTTTAAAAATGACATAAAATGAAATAAAATACAACTAGAAAATGCAGTTACAGTGCAGTAATACGTTGTAAGTTCCCCCAAATGCAACAAAAGAAATAAAAGTGCAGGACAGCAGAGTTTGTAATTTAGATTTGAAAGCGGCTGAAGTTGGTGCACATTTGAGATCATCAGGAAATCGGTTCCATCGCAGCTGTTTGGTTCTGACTCGAGGTTCTACCAGCTGACTGCTTCCTAAAGATCTCAGGTTCCCACTGGGTTTATATTCTTCAAGGAGATCAGAGATGAGATTATTGAGTGCTTTATAAACTTTAAAATCTCTCCTATAAGTAACTGGAAGCAGGTGTAAAGATTTAAGAACAGGAGTAATGTGCTCGGTTCTCTTGGTTCTCGTTCTGAATGAGCTGAAGTCGTCTGATGGCCTTTTTTGACAAGAGTCTGTTACAGTACTCCTCCCTGCTGGAGATGAAGGCATGAATGAGTTTCTCTAAATCTTGTCTGGACTCTTATTCTGGCTGTTTGTTTGAGCTCTGTTTGTTGGGAGCTCTAGTAGCTTTATTGTGGTTTAAACCTCATTTTAATTAGAGGACAAACTGGCCAAGTTTTGGTGACGTATAGTGTTTAAGCATAAATAAAATATGTGGTTCAAGTAAGATACAAAACCCAACTAGGTGTTCGTTCCACAGTTCATATCAGGTGGTTCTTTGCATCCTTATCCTCATTTCAATCGAGGAATATACATGTAGTTGGGCATTAATGGTTTTTAATGGTAGATGAGATGAGATGTATGTGTTGTGTGTGTTGAGGTGTGGATAAGGCAGCCTATCTGATGGGCATCAGCTCTGCTGACCTGCTGAAAGGCCTCCTGAACCCCCGCGTCAAGGTCGGAAACGAGTTCATCGTTAAAGGACAGACTGTAGAACAGGTAACCGATCAATCAATCAATCACTTACAGTCTATTGCATCTCTTCTGTCTGTACTACGTCATACTAACAGCAGTAGGTAAATTTATCTTTGCTGTCAATGAACCTGACTGGCCATTTAATGTGTTTGCAGGTCAACTATGCAGTGGCAGCCCTGGCCAAAGCCACCTATGACCGTATGTTTAAGTGGTTGGTGAGTCGCATCAACTCGTCCTTGTACACCGCTCTGCCTCGTCAGTACTTCATCGGAGTCCTCGACATCGCCGGCTTCGAGATCTTTGAGGTAAACAGAAGAGAATGACAGAGACATCAAGATCCAGAACTCTACTGTCAAGTAAACCCAGTTAGCTTGTTGGCTAACAAGATGCAGCATGTAAATCAGACTGACTTCTTGTTAGGTGGGTGTTTTTTACTTTTAATGGAGCTAGGCAAGAGGTTTCCATCTGCCTCCAGTCTTTGTGCTAAGCTACGCTAAACATGTCCTGGACCTACCTCTGTACTATTTGCACAGAGATGAAGTTTATATCTGTCTTCTTATCTGAATCTGTGGAAGATCCCCCAGAATTAACAATAACTTGGTAGTTCGTTTTTGTGACCATCTCAGGAATTAACGCTAACTTTTGCCACCAGTTAGCTTGTATGACATTCATAGGAATTAATGTTAGTCTTGGTTAGCAGTTAGCTTTTGTGACCTTCCCAGGAATTAACCTTAGCCTCGGTTGATCTCCAGAAATGTTAACCTTTTTCCTTTAAAGATAAATCAGGGTTCAAGAGGTTAAAATAATCTGTATTTTACAAATACGTATATTTTACATTTTATAATTTAAAGTTACACATGGTGGGATTTTTAATGGCTGACACCAATATGTTTTAGACATATTTAGTGCCTTTCGATTTAACTGTTAGGCTAAGAGAAATTCAGAAACACACTAATTAATAAATACATCAGTTGAACAATTTTCCCCACCAGAATTTTCTTGGTGGAGGGCAGAAAGGTTTTAAAGTGCTGTCAGTGGTTTCTGCAACCAGTCACAGTCTGAAAGCAACTTTAGAAACAGCTTTTAGGAAAACAAAGTTTGGGAGTTGCTTGACATATTATTCCATTATTTCTAAAATCTTGGCTACAGCTTTGCCTGCCTGTGATACACACCTAGTAAAATGTTGTTTGTCTCTTTCTGCAGTTCAATAACTTCGAGCAACTGTGCATCAACTTCACCAACGAGAAGCTGCAGCAGTATTTCAACCACCACATGTTCATCCTGGAGCAGGAGGAGTACAGGACTGAGGGGATAGAGTGGACCTTCATTGACTTCGGTTTGGACTTACAGGCCTGCATAGACCTCATAGAGAGGGTGTGTGGTTTTGTGCTTGTCAAATCTTTTCACACAGTCACATTGTGGTGGGATTTGTCAGGAGGATGTTGTCTCTTACTGTGTTTGTAAAGCTCAAGTATCTCTGACATTATGGAGGCAGAGATCATTCAAAAGTGTTGACCAATATGATATTAGCTTTATCAGATGGGAGAGGTAAAGGCGTGGGATGATTAAAAAATGTGAAGGAAAAGTACATCTGATATAAAAATACAACAAATGAATCAATGGGGATTTTTTTTTCAGCCCATGGGTATTCTGTCAATCATGGAGGAGGAGTGTATGTTCCCCAAGGCCACAGACCACAGCTTTAAAACCAAACTCTACGACAACCATCTGGGGAAGTCGCCCAACTTCCAGCGGCCGCGGCCAGACAAGAAGCGCAAATATGAGACGCACTTTGAGGTGGTTCACTATGCTGGAGTGGTGGGTATCTGCTCATATTGTTCCTTTATTTAGAGTCAGAGTTACTTTACTCAGTTGGGCGCCAATGGGAACTGGCCAATATTTATTACAGATCTTTTGATTGCTGGTTCCCAATCAGAAAAGCTAGTCGTGAAATAAATGAGGCAATTAAGTAATTATCACAGTTTTTACTGCCTGATCCATCATGGCTGACGTATTTCCATCACATAGTCGTGCGTCAATCGTTATCCAAATTAAATTAAGGATGCAATTTCTGATTTTGGAGGCCGTAATAGAAATATTACAACATGCTGTAATATTCTTGCTGTTCGAGAGCTAAACTCAGGAACTAAAAGATCCATTTTGGCCATTTTTGTTTGCATTTCCACTGCATCTGAAGAACCGTGAAGATTCAGCAAAGTAGACTAATAATAGGTTAAATTGCTTGACATGCAGTTTTTACACTTGACAAAACAACAACACAGAGTTGGACTGTTCTTTATTGCGACTGTTGTAAGGAACAGATCCAGAGGAGATATGCAGAGGTGGGAAAAGGGAACTGAAAATGCCACAGCGCCTGCCTCTGTTTTATGGTTATTTATTTCTGCTTTAGTACTACACCAGGCTTTTTATGTCTAGGAACTAAATTTGTAAAGACACCATTACAGCAGTGGACCATCCTAAAGATAAAAGCAAGGAGTGTGTAAGTCTTTCTGAGACATAAGTCCTTTAATTTTTGGTTTATTTTTAAGGCCGTATTTTTAGACAGGTTTTGGATTTGTCTTAATGTGGATGTTAAATTTTAGGCCAGAGTCCATAACTACATACACTAAGACTTGGATTGGCTTGTGGTTCTAGCATTAGTGATTCAAGGTGAGCACCGGCTTTTAATCGTTCTTCTTTGGCAGCAAAAACAATTATTTCTGTTTTATTCTTTGCTCAACTAGAAGAAACTTTGGCAAATCCTAACACTGATTATATGGGACCATAGTCAGTGTAAATCTTTGTGTCGTCTGCATAAATATAGTAAGACATTATGTAGTTTTCCATAATTATAGCATGTAGATCCTGAAAAGAAGAGGCCCGAGGATGGAGCCCAGGGGACTGATGTGTACTGATCGACACAAAGGAGACTATAGGGATGAGATAATAGGATTCAAATAGAAGTCTTAATCCTTTCTCTGTTAAACCCAAGGTTGATCCAAGGTTCACATTGGAGATTGAGTGTAAAAAATCAATTCATAATCAGAGTTCTTCTGTATGTTTATCTCACTGTAGGTGCCGTACAATATCACAGGCTGGCTGGATAAGAACAGAGATCCTCTGAATGAGACGGTGGTGGTTCTGTTCCAGAAATCCTCCCACAAACTAATGGCTGGACTGTTTGAGAACTACATCAGCTCTGAGATGGGTAACTAGACAAACAACCACTTTGAAAGTTTGAAAAAAATTAAATACTAAAAAAACAAACAGACCCTAAAGACTCCAAACTGGAGCAGACCCGCACACTTTAAAGGAAAGAAATATAAGAAAGTAAATAAGTATTGTTTGTGCTGTTGTTTCAGCCGCTGATCCAAAGGCTGAAACCAAACACAGGAAGAGGAAAGCAGCTTCCTTCCAGACAGTTTCACAGTTACACAAGGTGAGTTGGACTGTTGTTCACACCTGTGATTCTGACAGCTGCTGCTGCAGGAGCGTACAGAATAAAGTGATCGAGAAAGGGGCTAAAAACAGGTAAAGGAATTAATAGATAAATAGATGCAGCCTGACACAGAATACTGTATATTTACTACTGAATACAACAAGTTTGGGTTTTGGTGCTCATTGTCATCTTTGTCATTTAGAGAAGGGGGTGGGGCCTAAGTGCAGTTATAAAAGCAGCAACCACCTCGGCTGACTGTGATAGGCTGAGACTCTTGACACCTGACAGGCACTATAGATGGTCTCCAACTCTTTGCCTGTTTGTGTGTTTAAACGCAGGAGAATCTGAACAAGCTGATGGCTAACCTTCGCAGCACTCAGCCTCACTTCGTCCGCTGCATCCTCCCCAACGAGTCCAAGAATCCAGGTAACCAAACAGCACCAAGACTAAAAGTCTGCAGCCTCTCTGTCGGCCCCATGTAGTTGTTCATCAATCACCAGAAAGCTGAATGCTAACAATGACATTAGTATGCTAATGTTAGCAGAGTTACAACAGTTGTCAAGGTATTTCAATTAGGGCTGCAACTAAATTAGTTTCATTGTTGATTAATCTGTCCATTATTTGGTCAATTAATAATTTTCTCTATGAAATGTCAAAAAATAGAAAAAGAATCAGAGGAATTGGAGGAACTGAAACCAGAGAATGACTGGTGTCATTGCTTGGTAATTTACTTAAACGACAATTTTTTTGGCACAACAACATAAGCATCCGTAGAGCCCCAAGCAACTAATTGAAAGTCATTGTGATTAATCAATTGGGCTAATATTAACTAACAAACTTTCACCAAATCAAGAAAAATATGGTTTCTCTCTATGTCACAAATGCAAAGTAAACCTAAATCAACATCAACGTGTCCCATGAAGCTGGAAGGACAGAGGACTGAATCTAAAATATTAAAATATTCTTGAAGCTGTTGTTGAAGATGTTTCAAGTGTCCCAATGTGTTTTCCAGGTGTGATGGATCCCTTCCTGGTCCTCCACCAGTTGAGGTGTAACGGAGTCCTCGAGGGGATCAGGATTTGCAGGAAGGGCTTTCCAAACCGTATCCTGTACGCTGAGTTCAAACAACGGTCAGTCAGTCTCAAACCGAACTGCACACAGAAACACAAGCTTATGTTTCAGGTGTTTTACTGAACCACTGTGGGGATCTCCTAACCCGGTTCTCTTCAATAATCCATATGTACCTTTCTTTCTCAGTTATCGTATCTTGAATCCTTCTGCGATTCCAGAGGACTCGTTTGTGGACAGCAGGAAGGCTGTGGAGAAACTGCTGGGCTCTCTGGACATAGACCACACCCAGTACAAGTTCGGACAAACTAAGGTACAGCACAAACACTGTGAATAATACTACCAGGGTCTAAGAGGGGAATGTTGTACAGATTGTAAAGCTCTTTGAAGCAAATGCAAGACTTGTAAGTTAGACTTAACTACTGCTGTTAATACCACTTACTTCTGATTGGAAAGATAAGATCAAGTTTAGATAGTATAGTCTAATGATCTTCTCTGTCCTCTCCTCTCAGGTGTTTTTTAAGGCGGGTCTGTTGGGTCAGTTGGAGGACATGAGGGACACCCGTCTGTCTCATATCCTCACCACTGTTCAGGCCATGGCCAGAGGGAAGCTGATGAGGATGCAGCGAAATAAGATGATGCTGCAAAGGTCAATATGACAACCATCAGAGATAAAACAAAAATTGAGTGTAGGTGATCGATGGTGCATTCATGTGCAGGCGGACAAGTTTGACATCCTCAGTTGTATTGAATGGCTGCTCATCTGAATGTCTGATGGAAAGAAGGGAACCAGTCTACAAACTAACTTTGGATAAATGTCAGCTAGATTGTAAAGATTTGTTACTTTTTTGGGTAAAAACACGGGTGTGGTCTTTAATTCTTCCTCTCAGGGATGCTGTAATGGTGATCCAGTTCAACCTCAGAGCGTTCTTCTCTGTGAGGACTTGGCCGTGGATGATGTTGTTCTATAAGCTCCGCCCCTTGCTCAGGAGCGCCCAGGTGGAGAAACAGCTGGCTGCTCTCAATGACGAATTCAGCAAGTTAAAAGAGGCCTTTGACAGGTCTGTACACCTGTTTGACTGACTGTTTGTATTCTGTTTAGATGTACATTTAGACATTTAAATCAGGGTATAGAGAGTTAAATGAGCTACATGCGGGCAGATATATACATTTATATCATAAGTCTGCTGCTCTGACTTGTGTTTTCTATCTGTCGCTATGGTTGTCGTGTTTTTCTCCGTCAGGTCAGAGGTAAAGCGTCGGGATGCAGAGGAGCGACAGGTGGTTTTGGTTCAGGAGAAAAACGACCTGGCTCTGCAGCTCCAAGCTGTAAGTCACACCAAAACGTAAAGGAACAATCCCAGTCCTCTTGAACCCATTTACACCTGGCATTAACATGCAAACTGTGTCTGTATCTCTTATCCTAACAACTACAAAACTGTTTACATGATTTACATGTTCATCAAAATGTAATATCTGCAATTAGAAAAAAGTGTGATTACTGGTCTCAATCACAGTTTCTGTCACTCAGTCGTCATTAAGACAATTTCTTTTCTCAAAAGACAAAATTATGTCTAGTTTTTAGAATATAAGATTTGACCTAATATACCTATTTTCAGAACAGGAAAGCCTTATTTTTCGAACATTTTGAACTTCTTTAATTAGCTTATCTCAACTGAAACTCATTCTTTTCTTTTACATCTCTCAAATTTGTTTTGTTTATTCCATTTTATCATCCAGGAGCAGGACAACCTGACGGATGCAGAGGACCGCTGCAACCAGCTGATTCAGTCCAAAATCTCTCAGGAGTCGAAGCTGAAGGAGATGCAGGAACGTCTGGAGGACGAGGAGGAGGTGAGCGCCACGCTGATATCCAAGAAACGTCAGCTGGAGGACGAGGTGACATCACTGAAGAAAGATGTGGACGACCTGGAGATGACCCTGGCTAAAGTGGAGAAAGAGAGACATGGAGTGGAGAACAAGGTGTGTTAAAGAACCACAAGGTATCACCCAGGGTTCCTTCACTTTTTCTCTTTACTTTGCTTTCTTTTTTAGTTTGAGAACTTTAGTCTGGTGATGGGTGGAACTGATGAGCTTAAATCATTTTCTTCTTTCCATCCAGGTGAAGAACCTGTCCCATGAGATGTGTGTTCTGGATGAATCCATAACGTCTCTGAGCAGAGAGAAAGCCGCCCTGCAGGAAGCTCACCAGCAGGTTCTGAATGACCTTCAGGCACAGGAGGACAAGGTCAACATGCTGGCCAAGGCGAAAGCTCGGCTGGAGCAGCAAGTGGACAATGTAAGAAAAGATCTCACTGAAGTGTCAAATGTATAAAGATTAAGATAACCAAACTGTCTGTCCACATGCTGGACTGTCTTTGTACCCATCTGTCTGACTGCATATTTGTCAAAACAGTCAAAACCTCTTCAGTGACCAATAGAACCTCCTAAATCACCACTAGAACCACCCATAGGACCTTTAAAGCCTCTTTAATGATCACAAGATCCACCTAAAGAACCTCTACAGTAAAACCTCTTTAATGATCACCAGAAATTCCTAAAGAACCACCAGAACCACCTAGAGAAGCCCTACAACCACAAAAACCACCTACAACAACAGTAAGTATCACCAAATAAACCTCTAGAACCTCCTCAGTGATACCAAAACCACCTCTAAAAACCTTGGACCACTAGAACCACCTGAATGACCCCAAGAACCACCAGAAGGAGCCGTAGAATCTCTCAAATGACCACTAGAACCTCCTGAAAGATCACAAGGACAGCCTAAAGAACCTTTAGAACATCCTCAGTGACCATAAGGACCACCTAAAGAACCTATGCAATCTCTATGACCAGTAGAACCTCCTAAAGAACCACTAGAAACTCCTGAAGGACCACAAAAACCACCTAAAAAACCTCTTGAACCTAATAAATGTCCATCAGAACTTCCTAAAGGATTTAAAGATTCTCTAGATAATTTACAGATAGATGGCAAAGTAAAGTAAAACGCAACATAAAGTGTCTTCTAAGGTTTTGATACGCCACAAGTTCGAGGCACTCTGGTCTATGAGTTTGTCTCTGATTTTTTGACGGCCTCACCCCTCTCTTCCCTGCAGGTAGAAAGTTCCTTGGAGCAGGAGAAGAAGGTGCGATTAGAACTGGAACGAACCAAACGGAAGCTGGAGGGGGATCTGAAGCTGTCCATGGACTCAGTGAGGGACCTGGAGAACCAGAAGGAAGAGCTGGAGGAGAGACTGAAAAAGTAAGAAAACACATCTGGAGGTGGTAGTTTTTAACTTTTATTTAACCAGTGGTCACATTTCTGTCTCTCCTTGTCTCTCTCCACACCTCCCTAAAGAAAAGACTTTGAGTTGGGTCATCTTCAATCTAAAATGGAGGATGAACAGAGTTTGGTTGCTCAGCTTCAGAAGAAGATGAAAGAGCTTCAGGTTGGTCAGACTGATCCAGAATAGAACTTGTTTAGCTTCCTGATCTTTCCCTTCATCACTGCTGCTGCTACAGGATTGTGTTGTGATCGCTCCCTCAGACTCGCATTGAGGAGCTGGAGGAGGCGCTGGAGGCGGAGCGGGCGTGGCGCTCCAAAGCTGAACGTCAGAGGAACGACATCGCCAGAGAGCTGGAGGAGCTCGGAGAGAAACTGGAGGAAGCAGGAGGAGCCTCTGCTGCTCAGATTGCTCTCAACAGGTCATCTATCTATCTATCTATCATACAAACATATCTGCTAAACATCAGCATTTTCTTTGCCATTGTGAGCATGTTAGCATGCTGATGTTAGCATTTAGGTTAAAGCACTGCTGTATCAAAGTACAGCCCCACAGAGCTGCTAGCATGACTGTGGACTCTAATGACCCCGTCATCCATGTGAAAGTGGCACACCCAAGTTCATCTATTTGTCCTCACGAAATACGTGGTGCAAGAGGTTTGGTGACGCATTGGCTACTTGTGGGGCTAGTTGGTGAACTACTGTGAACTACTATTGTTCACAACAGCTCTCCAAGCTACTCTCAGTAAGCGGTCTGATACTGTTGTTGGTAAAGTTGTTGTACCAAACTCAAGGAGAGACGGCCATTAGTGAGATGCTGGAAATTCAGAATCAAAGTCAGTGACTTGTTTATTCAACTGAACCTCTAAACCCTGTCTGCACTTTTTTTAAAGAACACTTACCTAACTGTCTGAAGGAGTGTTTACCTAAACAGAGCGGTGGACCCTCAGACTACATAGTGTAACTAACTTCATGTCAAACAGGAAGAGGGAGGCAGACTTCCTGAAGATCCGGCGGGAGCTGGAGGAGGCGGGGCTTCACCACGAGGCGACGGCCGCCACTCTGAGGAAGAAGCACTCGGACACGGTGGTGGAGCTCAGCGAGCAGATCGACGCTCTGCAGAGAGCCAAACAGAAACTGGAGAAGGAGAAGGCCGAGTTCAGGCTGGAGGCTGACGACCTGGCTGCTAACGTGGAGCAGCTGTCCAGGGCCAAGGTGAAAACTACTCCACCTTAAAAAACTCTAATGAAAGACACAGACTTGCATGATGGGAAATGTAGAATCCAGTGTTTGTGGCATTTAACCAATACAGTTCAGTCACCAGCTGATATGGCTGCTTGTTTGATGATTTATGATTCATTATCTGTGTGTGTGTGTGTGTGTGTGTGTGTGTGTGTGTGTGTGTGTGTTGTGTGTAGGGAACTGTGGAGAAGATGTGCAGGGTTTATGAAGACCAGCTGAATGAAAGCAGGAGCAGAGCAGAGGAGCTACAGAGACAACTGACCGAAGTTTCTGCTCAGAAAGCACGAGCGCTCACAGAGACTGGTACAACACACTCATACATACATATAATAATAAAATAATACTTTTTTGATATCCAGCACCTATCCCACTGAGGTTTTGTGGATGTGCACATGACTGTCCTAACACACGAGTAATTTAGAGCATGAGGGTATAGAATACTTCTTAAATGTAACTGTCAGCTTATAAACACAAGATTGAAGTTACATTAGATTTGTGGCAGAAGACCTAATGAAGGAGGCTCGACTTACCCACTTAACTCTTCTTCTCTGTTTTGTTCTTCTAGCCGAGTACAGCCGTCGTCTGGAGGAGCGGGACGCTATGATTGGTCAGCTCCAGCGCTCCAAGGCAGGGGTTTGCCAAAACTCTGAGGATCTGAAGAGGCAGCTGGAGGAGGAGAGCAAAGTAACACTGAACCCTCATAACTCTGATCCATCATGTCAATACTGAACCCCCTGGTTGTCCCAACTGTGTTTAGGGACAATTTCATGCTAACCAATGTATGTAGATCTTAACAAGCCAACTTATGTCTATCTCTGACGAAGGTGTGTTAATTGGAACATTTTTTTCTGGATAAGATAAGAGCATTAGGTACAGTGCCCTCCAGAATTATTGGCACCCTTAGTGAATATGAGCAAAACAGGCTATGAAAAAAATGTCTTTATTGTTTATCCTCATGATCTTTCATTCAAAATATTCACAAAAATCGAACCTTTAATTGAAGTAACATAACTGAAAGAAACATTAAATTCTTATCATGAAACAAATATTTTTCTCAAAAATATGTGTGTCACAATTATTGGCACCCATCATTTAATATTTTGTGCAGCCTCCCTTTGCCAAGATAACAGCTCTGAGTCTTCTCCTATAATGCGTGATGAGGTTGGTGAACACATGGCACGGGATCTGAGACCATTCCTCCATACAGAATCTCTCCAGATCCTTCAGATTCTGAGGTTGACGCTTGTGGACCCTCCTCTTCAGCTCATCCCACAGATTTTCTATGGGGTTTAGGTCGGGGGACTGTGATGGCCATGGCAAAACCTTTATTCTGTGGTCGGTGAACCATTTTTGTGTAGATTTTGAGGTGTGCTTTGGATCGTTGTCCTGCTGGAAGGTCCAACCACAGCCCATTTTAATCTTCCTGGCAGAGGCTGTTAGGTTTTCATTTAATATCTGCTGGTATTTGATGGAGTCCCTGATACCATGTATCCAAACTAGATGTCCAGGGCCTTTGGAAGAAAAACAGCCCCACAACATCAAAGATCCGCCACCATACTTCACAGTGGGTATGAGGTGCTTTTCCGCCAAACCCACCTTTGATGTTTGTTGCCAAAAAGCTCTATTTTGGTCTCATCTGACCATATAACCCGGTCCCATTGAAAGCTCCAGTAACGTTTGGCAAACTGTAGGCGCTTAGTTTGTTGTTGATTGACAGCAGAGGCTTTTTTCTGGCAACCCTCCCAAACAACTTGTGGTGATGTAGGTGGCGTCTGATGGTAGTTTTGGAGACTTTCTGACCCCAAGACTCAACTAACCTCTGCAATTCTCCAGCTGTAATCCTTGGAGATTCTTTTGCCAGTTGAACCATCCTCCTCACGGTGCGTGGGGTCAATGTACACACACGTCCTCTTCCAGGCTGATTCTTTACATCTCCTGTCGCTTTAAACTTGTTAATTATTGCCCTGATAGTGGAAATGGGTATTTTCAACTGTTTAGAAATGTTCTTATATCCATTTCCTGATTTGTGCAGCTCAACAACTTTTCGTTGCACATCGTCACTGTGTTCTCGGGTCTTTCCCATAGTGATGGCCTGTGTCACCTCATATTTATACCCCAGTGAAACAGGAAGTCATGGTTGACCATTTAAGAGCTCCTAATCAAACAGGTGAACTTAAAAATGTAAAACGTGACTGGAAATATACTTCAGTTAGATTTTAATGATATGCATGTTTTGGAGAAAAATATTTATTTAATGTCAACATTTTTTTTTCTTTCAATAATTTTACTTCAATGAAAAGGTAAGATTTTTGTGAATATTTTGGGTGAAAGACCAAGAGGATAAACAATAAAGACATTTTTTCATAACCTGTTTTGCTCATATTCACTAAGGGTGCCAATAATTCTGGAGGGCACTGTATGTGGATAAGTAAATACATATGTGTGTGTTTCAGGCTCGTGTAGCGCTGGCTCATGCGGTGCAGGCGTCCCGTCATGACTGCAGTCTGCTCACAGAGCAGCTGGAGGAGGAGCAGGAGGCCAAGGCTGAACTGCAGAGGGCGCTGTCTAAAGCCAACAGCCAGGTGGTTCAGTGGAGAGCCAAGTATGAGACTGACGCTGTGCTGAGAATAGAAGAGCTGGAAGACGCAAAGTAAGACACTCAGATACTATTACTTACTACTTCTGCTATGATATAGTTAGCTTTTAGGTTTTAGGCTTCTGTTGTGTTCCTTCATTCTGAGTTTTTACCTTTGTTACATTGTTAATTTGTTCTGTCAGACAAACTAATAACATTCATGGGCAGATGATATGAAATTCAGTGAGGACATTTATCTTCCCCAGGGGATAAACCCCATTAGACTTTAAAGACCCCATGACCTTCTTCTAGCACCACCCTCAGGACTAACTTTAAAGTTTTAGCTCCACTACTGGTAAGACTCTAAAACCGTCTTTAACAGCTGCAATGGGTCGCACTTCAAGAAAGTTAACTATTATGTGAAGTATCTTTTTGTGCTTCAAGTTAATTCTTTTTCAAATTGTCCAGCTAAGTACATGAGTTCTGGTGCTGTTGTTTGCAGGAAGAAGTTAGTTATCAAACTACAGACTGTTGAGGAAGCTGTGGAGACATCTCAGGCCAAATGTTCCTCACTGGAAAAAACCAAACAGGGTCTGCAGACAGAGATTGAAGACCTGGTGATTGAACTGGAGCGATCCAACAGTGCTGCTCTGGCTCTGGACAAGAGGCAACGCAACTTTGAAAAGGTCAGTCAGCAACACCAGCCATAACCCTCAACATAGTCGTAAACAACGTAGGAAATTAACTACAATACTCACCACCTGTAGACGTGGAGGGTGGCAGTAAGAGAAGCTCAGAAACAAGATTGTGCTTTTTGTTTGTTTGATGCAGTTGTTGAGTGACTGGAAGCTGAAGTTTGAGGAGAGTCAGACGGATCTGGAGGCATCGCAGAAAGAGTCCCGCAGTCTGAGCACCGAGCTGTTCAAACTGAAGAACTGCTATGAAGAAGCTCTGGACCATCTGGAGACAGTTAAACGAGAAAACAGGAACCTGCAAGGTACTCTGTCCCTCACTCTGCACATCTTCTTCACTTAGAGTAGCCACATAGATAACTTTATTTTTTTGTGGACTTGGTATTGCAAGGTCGGGCTTCAAACCTCCTGAATTCTGAATCCCCAGAGCAATCCCTTTTTTTTCTTTTCCATTTTCATCTTTTTTAATCACCTTTCTATAACTAGCATACACAAACAAAAGTGTAATGGAAGAATAAAACAGTGCGTTTGTCTGCTCCAACATGAGCTGCAAATGTTAGCATGCCTGGCTAACTAGCTTAATACCTACAGTAGCAACCAAGCATTACTTCCAAGAATATATATTAGCTGTGGGGTTACAGGTTACGTTAGAAAAAGCCCTGTTCCAGTCTGACACATTTACTGCGTGGAAGCTAGTGTAACAATGCTCACTATATGATACTATATCAGAATTTAGGCGCTAGAAGGTCTGTCTGTCAGCAGCATCACATCAGACCAAAACAACAGTCTGTAGCCGTTTTGGTTCTAACAAAAGACTTTGTGATCAAAGTGGGCACCTCTTAAACACTATGACTAACCTTGTGTGTCAGACTTGATACCGATTGTCAAAAGTCTGGCTATACAAGACTGTTATGGAACTAAATGAATATTGTGATTGATTGACAAATTGATTGAGCAACTGTGTTTGATTCCAGAGGAGATACTGGACCTGACAGATCAGATCAGTCAGGGAGGGAAGACCATCCATGAGCTGGAGAGAATGAAGAAGCTCCTCGATGTGGAGAAGAGTGATATCAGAGCAGCTCTGGAGGAAGCAGAGGTAACTGACTTACCTGCTGTAGATACCTGTCAACTCTCTACCAACTAAACCATTTACTAAGCTACTGTACCTACTAACTCTCTACCAACCAGGGAACTCTGGAGCATGAGGAGAGTAAGACCTTGAGATTTCAGATGGAGCTGCAGCAGATAAGGACTGAGATCGAGCGCAAGATTTCAGAGAAAGATGAAGAGATCGACAACCTCAGGTACCAAATAGCTCAAATAACAGACTCAGGGGTGTCTTAAGAAGCCAGTATAATACCAGAAAACAAAACTTAAAACCTACCAACTAACCAGTGAAAGACCTGGCAACTACATTTGAGTAGTAATACCAGTGCTGTCCACCAGGCGGAGCCACCAGCACTCCCTGGAGACCATGCAGGCCAGTTTGGAGGCGGAGGTTCGTAGTCGCAGTGAGGCGGTTCGTCTGAGGAAGAAGATGGAGTCTGACCTGAACGAGATGGAGGTTCAGCTGGGACACGCCAACAGACAGGCAGCCGAGAGCCAGAGGATGATCAGACACCTGCAGACACAGGTAGTCTCACCTGATCCACATTCATCTAAGATATTAAGACAATAAACTCCTCAATGTCAGGGTGGAAAGGATAGATAGAATACTGAAGGTTCCCGATATTCTTAGGCCATCATGGTTGATGTCTCTTGAGTATCTTGGAAATGTCAGGAATAGTACCCATGGATTGTTGAACTTCTGTTTTCACAAAGGGGCAGTTGAGGGTATAAGAGGTATGCCAAAGTCAGAGAAAGTTGTCTACAGCTGATTATCAACCTTACATTTAAATAATAACATGGATTTCATCCTGAGGCCGGAACGTTGGAGCAACTTCCCACAGATATTTGAAAAGTCCAGGGAATTTGTTCTCTAGACACAGAAAAAGCTGCTAATTGCTCTTCTTCTTCTATGTGGCATAATGTTTAAACAGATCTCATTGTGTTGTGTGTCGTGTCCTCTCATAGGTTAAAGAGCAACAGGTGGAACTGGAGGACAAAGTCCAGTTGACCAATCAGCTTAAAGAACAGATGGTCCTGTTGGAGCGGCGTTGTACGCTGATGACGGCTGAGGAGGAGGAGCTGCGTGGGATCCTGGAACAAACCGACCGCGGTCGCAGGATGGCCGAACACGAGCTGGTGGAGGTCACGGAGAGAGTTAACCTGCTCGCTACGCAGGTACAAACACCAACACTCAGCAACAGAGCTAACAGGCCAGGTTACCGGTCAATACTAGTAAACTGACTCTAAACTGACTGACTTATCGCTGATTAACTGATTGATTGACTTACTGATTGATCGATTGATTACCTGACTGATTTCCTGTGTTTTAGAACGCAGGTCTGGTGAACCAGAAGAGGAAGCTGGAGGCCGATCTGTCTCTGCTGACAGGAGAGGTGGACGAGGCGATGCAGGAGAGTCGCAGTGCTGAGGAGAAAGCCAAGAAGGCCATCACTGATGTCAGTCCTGACCTCTGACCCCTGACCTCTGTCCAAACCAAAACTAACCCAGAGGTTTTTGTACTGGTGTCCAGCTGCTGTCGTCTTACTGTTCTTTATTGTGTTTTCTTGTGTTTTTTTTTTTTTTTAACCTTTTCCATGGTCGTCCCTTCTCCTTCTCATCTGTTCTCCTTGTTGTTGTTTTAAGTGTTTTTTGGGGGAACTTTATCCTGAATCCTGTGCATACATGTGTTTCACCAGGCGGCTCTGATGGCAGAAGAGCTGAAGAAGGAGCAGGACAGCAGCAGTATGTTGGAGAGAATGAAGAAGAACGTGGAGTCTACGGCTAAAGGTAGAAAACAAACAGTGTTAAACACATGATGGTGGCTTTCACCAGTTCACCTGCTGTCCGTGTAGATGAATGATCCATGATGTTGCAGGTTGATGCTAACAGTCAGTGTGTCTCTGACAGAGCTGCAGGTCAAACTGGATGAGACGGAGCAGATGGCGCTGAAGGGAGGAAAGAAACAGCTTCATAAACTGGAGACGAGAGTGAGTGATATATACTCCACAACTAACGTTTTGTTTCTGTTTCTCACTGAGTGTGAGAGAAAACCACAGGACAAAAATTAATTTTACTCTTAGTCAACTTCAAAAAGAAGTTCAAAGTTCATCTGTATCTAGAAAAGCAAACCAGGATTTATTTTAGCTCACATTTAGTAAGATAATAAAAACATTATTGTGAGACATAATAATTATTTTCCAAAATAATCATCATTACATTTAAAAGCAGCATTATAGTGATGACTACTATGTCATTGTCCACTTATGGTTATAGCTGTTGGTTACTCATGACTGACAATTAGAGCTGAAGATAATGATTTTAGCAGTTCTCCACTTCAGCTGCTGAGCTAATGTTACGTTAGCTAACATTAGCAAGCCTTATGCTGGGTTCACATATGAGGCAGACGCGCCGCGAAGCCCGCTTCCGTTCGGCGCTCATGTTAACCAATTGGGCTGTTCACACAGGAGGCGCCTGCAGCGGAGCTCCGCGGCCGGCTCGCGCTCTGCAGCGGAGCTCCGCGGCCGGCTCGCGCTCTGCAGCGGAGCTCCGCGGCCGGCTCGCGCTCTGCAGCGGAGCTCCCCGGCCGGCTCGCGCTCTGCAGCGGAGCTCCGCGGCCGGCTCGCGCTCTGCAGCGGAGCTCCGCGGCCGGCTCGCGCTCAGCCTCCGTTCTATTTTCTCTGTCCGCTGCGAGCGAATCTGGCACGAAAACACATTTTAAAGGATATAAATGATGTATTATACATGATATAAATGATCTGATTCTGATAAATGATAGAATATGCACCCTGCTTGCCAACCCTTTTGATTTTCCTGTCCTTCTGTCTTTTTTAAATTAGTACTTATTCCACATATTTGTCAGTTGTGCCTAAACAGAGAGCGAGAGACGAGCAGACACACACACAAGCAGCGGGCGAAAGAGAGAGGGCGAGCGAGCAAGCGAGAGAGAGGGGGAGAGAGAGAGAGAGAAAAAAAAAAGTTGATCCTAGAAGTGGAGAAGCACCGGTTGTATGATCCACAGCACATAACAACAGCAAAAAAATCAGCCATAAAAAAGAGGAAGAGGAGGATCGCTTGTTGACCGGCGCAGAGAAATGCGCTTCTGGTGTGAACAGCCAGGCTATCGTGGCGCTTTGCGGCGCGTCCACCTCATATGTGAACCCAGCGTTATAGTTTCACAGGCTAACAGAACAAGCTGCTGCTTGGCTCTGAATGTTCCAGAGCTCATGATTTAGGTGATGAGCTAAAAATATCTATGTGATATGCTAAAAGGTATGAGATGCTAACTTTTGTTTACTATCTAGTATCTACTATCTTGGCTGCTATCTATCTAGAATGTACGGGGCTAGAAAATTACTTGCACAGGTAGCTAACGCTAGTTTGTTTATCTACAACCTGTCACTACCACTCTACTACAAAAAGGCAAAATCTACTTGTCAAAATTATACAGAGTGGTGTTTCTTAAATAAGAAGTAGTCCAATTGGGCAGAAAACCGTCCAGTCTGGCAACGCTGCCAACAGTTTCATTTTGTAGGCTGGCTAACTGCTACTACAGCTGATGATAAAAATGAGAAGCCTGCTAATAGCATTGATCTTGGTTTTATTGAGACAATTGAGTGTAGGGAGGATGTAGTGATGGGGCATGTTTTAAGGGGGGGTCCCTGTTGCAATGGCATTAGGCTTCAGTAGTAAGGTGCTACAGAAAGAAAAGTGACGTGATAAGACCACTGCTGTGTGTGCAGGTGAGGGAGCTGCAGACGGAGCTGATGGTGGAGCAGAAGAGGAGCGAGGAGTATCAGAAAGGAGTCCGTCGCTACGAGAGGAGAGTCAAAGAGCTGACGTACCAGGTCTGATTACCTCACATCACCCAGCTGCTGCTTCTGTCCACGTCATACAGATGTTCTGTTGGTTCCATGTTCTGTGTTTTAGATTGGTTCTCTTTGTGTTCCTGCAGACAGAAGAGGACAGGAAGACTCTGCTGAGGATGCAGGAGCTGATCGATAAGCTTCAGACCAAAGTCAAGAGCTACAAGAGACAAGCTGAGAACGCTGTGAGTCTTTATTACTGTTATATTATTACATTACAGTGAAACAGCACAGCTCACAAAGAGTTGAATGTTTAAAGTGCTATCATTTATATCTCTTACAATAACAAAGCATCAAATTATGATTCCCCTCGGCTTTATGGAGCTTTATAGTGAGTTTCAGCTCATTGTTTATCTGTCCGGCTGCAACTTCACTGTTCTGGTTCCCTCTCAGCCTCTCATAGCGTCGTTGTCAGAGAAAAAGCTGTAAAAAGCTGCTGTACACTACTCAGCAGCAAACAGCAGACAGTCAGAGACCAGCTGGTGAACATAGTGGAGCATTTAGCAGCTAAAGAGCCAGATATTTCCCTCAGAGAGCAAAAACAGAGCGAACAGAGAATATTGGACTGGACACAAACACGAGTGCGTCTGCTGGATGCTAACATGTTAGCCACAACTACTTTATAAGCTAATGATACACCAGGGCTGAATTTCTGCCCCCTACCATATCAACTGAAAAGTTATCACAGCTGTTGTTCCTCTGCGTGTCCACCAGGAGGAGCAGGTGAGCTGCAGCACGGTGCGTTTCAGGAAAGTCCAACACGAGCTGGACGATGCAGAGGAGAGAGCCGACATCGCCGAGACGACCGTCAACAAGCTGCGGATTCGAACCCGCGAACAGACCAGCAAGGTCGCCATGGTGAGTCACACTCTGAATCTGAAAGTGCTTCCTTATTACAATATAACTACTGATGTAAGCAGACTTTTAACGTTTGTTGTTTTGTATCTATGTTCAGTAAAAGTCGAGTGTTTCTAATCTGCTGTTTGTGTTTCTGCAGATCGCTGAATGAAGCTCTTCAGACACCATCAGTGTGTTTCTGGTGTTTGTGTGACGTTTCTGACGTTTGATTGCTGTGTGTTTCTGTCTGATGTGTTTGTACTGTGTAGTCCAGGATCATGGGGGGACACGTGAATCTGCATCTACTGTATGTAACCATGTTAATATGTTTCTATATTTCTCCACTGTAAAGCATTGTGAGCTGGTTTGTACAGGAAGTGTTGAGGGGAGTGAGTATGTACGAGAGCAGCAGCAGTCGAGTCGAGTCGAGTACACGTGTTTGTAACTCTGAACTGCTTCAAGCTAAAGTCTGTCACACAGTCCTGAGTGAGTTTATAACATTATTTAAGGTTGTAAAGCTTTCATTTGAATCTCTTTGAATGGTAGTTTGTTTGGTAACATTTAAAAGCTGAGACGGTGGGAGAAGGTGAGAGCATTTGTCAGTGTCGGACACAGAGCGCGAGGTTGTGGCTATTTCCTGGAAGCAACGTGTTCCGGTGCAGACCCGGCATATACCAAACCCCCCTCTGTGGCACAGAGATGGCCACCCCTGATTCCTGCTTCTTTTATTCCTCATTTTGAGCGAAGATTTTCCTGGTTGTTGTTGGAAATGTGGAGAAATGTGCATGTTTTTGGAGAAAGTTGTGCACAAAATAATATATATATTATGGTACAATAAGTATTTTATGACTGCAGCGTAGACTGTCACTGGCAGTGGCTACGTTTATATATGTTACATACATTACATTATATTAAACCTGCATTAAATTATGTTTTTGATATTAACATTAAATCAAATGACTGTATAATGTTAAAGCGTCTCAGTGCTGAACACACAGAGAATAGTCACCAACTCTGCAGCTCTACGCAGTCTTTAGCTTCTTTTAGCTCATAGTTTTGGTTTTATGGCACATTTATTGTATGGTGGAGTCCATCAGGCTCTCACCACCCCTCCATATAAAACTGTAGGCAGCTGTTTCCAAAAACAAACAAACCAACGCAATAAAAAACCAAGCTGTAAAAAGCCACTGTAGCGACTAGCTGGTGAACATGGAGCATTTAGCAGCTAAAGAGCCAGATATTTCCCTCATGAGCTGTTTGCTAACATGTTAGCCACAACTACTTTACAAGCTAATGATACATCAGGGCTGAATTTCTGCTGCCCCCTAGTGGTCACAAATCCTTCAGTACTGCTTAAATGCGATCATTCTCCCAGTTGGAAAAAGCACAACCACAATTAAACATGTAAGAGTCCTAATAAGCCAGGTGCCTGTATTCAGACTGTATGTTTGACTTTTGCTGTGTGGGTTTTACCGTAGTCGATATTTGTGACTGAAATCTTCAGTGTAGTAAAAATAAAAATAAATACCTGTTGGTGTTTGACGTGCAGTTTGCCGACTTCTTTAACTTCTTCTACACCACAAAACACCTCAGCCTGCGACACACAAATCATGACTCTATACGCACACACACACACACACACACACACACACACAAATGAATACTAACTTGATCTTTGTATCTCACATCTCAACAACACGAACAGTGGAAAGTCTACTGTCCCCTGGAGGCTGCAGCTGGACAGAACAAACTACATCCTACACTTATCTGTTCTTAGAGTCGCACCAGTAGTGGAGCTAAAAAACTAAAGTTTGTCCTGAGGGTGGCGCTAGAGGAAAAGGGTCATGGAGTCATTAAAATCGAAAGCGTTCATCCTCTGGGGAGGAATGAAATGAAGAAATTACTCTGAAAGATGCTAACTGACAGTTTCATAAGCCGTAAGCCAGACTTGTCACTCAAAATAAATAGTAATTTTTTAGAACAATGAGATGTTGTACTATCACAGGTATGTTCAGAGTGAACACATGTTATTTGCGCACATTTGGCTGCTGGATTGTGTTTATTTTCCTCACACGGCCAGTGTACCAACTGCACACACGTTAGCTGTAAGCTAGTTAGCAACATACGCACAGACTGTATGTGAGTGTTAGTGTAACAGTACAGTCTTCGACTGAACTCAAAACTTATCTTTTGCCCCCTTTTGAAATTCGCCTTCAGTTCAGTTTAAACACACCTTAAGTATTAGTTCTAAGTTTGGTAGCAGTAAGCTAGTTAGCCAGGCATGCTAATGTTAGCAGCTTACATTAGAGCAGACAAACACACTGTTTGATTCATTCCTCACACTTTTGCTCGTGTTTTTGTTTTAGGAAAGGTTAACAAAAAGCCACTACCTTCAGATATCTTTGTGTAATGAGATTCAGTCTTCGTGTTATTCTTGTGTTGTTCTAGCTAAGCTAGCTCAGTAAGTGACGTATCCTTCCCAGAAGCTGTGGGAGTGGTTGCTAGGAACAGTTAGCATTTTTTTATGTTGATCTAAGAAATATGTCAATTTAAGAGCTGTTATTTCTGAATAACCTGCAGCTTTTCATCAGTGCTTGTTGACATTTTTCAGTCATTCTTTTTCGTAGATGTAGCGAGGAGGTTAGCTAGCTAGACGTCTAAATGTTTAAGTTGGCCTACGAAGCTCTGATTGGTTGACCTGTTTGAATCACTAAACAAATGGGAGATGGGGGTCATGATTCAGAGATCTGGAAGTTCCTGTGTACCTGATGGTGGCACTAGATGAAAGGTCAGGGGTCACCAAAGTCCTTAGGATTAAATCTAATAACCATTCTTATCTACAGAAAAGTACACAGCAGTCTGGTCAACAGTCATTCAGATGTCATCCTTTAAAACTACAGCTGAAACTATTATTCAATTAATGGACAGAAAATGAATTAGCAACAATTTTGATGATTTGCTAATCAGGTCATTTTTAAAGCAAAAACGGTAAAGATTCACTGGTTCCAGCATCTCAAACATGAATATTTTCTGGTTTTCTTTGTCTTTTATGATAGTAAACTAAATATATTTAACATTAAAATATTAAAAGACCAAACAATCAATCAAATCATTTAAAAATAGATTCATTGATAGCCCTCAGATTTAAACACAAACACACTTTGAAGAGAATAAAGGTGCATTTTGGCATTCAACACTTTATTCACAAACTAAAACCAATCACTGTATCCACAGGTCAGTGGGTGACTGTACAGGTGTGTTAGATCAGTATTAACTGGCTGCACACGGCAGGTTCACATCGTGTGTCATCGCCTCCCGTCTCAACATGAACCCTCCATTGGTCCATTCATCCCTCCATCCTCCAATCAAAGTGCTCAGCAGTTTGTCCTTCAGTGTGTGTATGTGTGTGTGTGTGTGTGCGAGCATGTCCAGTTCAGAACCAGAAATCTGATCTAAAGTCTCAGCTGGTCCAGAACGGTCCAATTCTAGTGCGCGTCTTTAGAAAACACACCTAAACATTTACAAATACATTCAAACACATACCAGGAGGTTTTTCCTAGATAGTTCTTAGACAGCAAATAGCACCGCAGAGCAAATACATTTGGGGTTAAAAAAACAAAAAATACTCTATAGACAGCAGACCAGTCGGCTGCACTCACACAGGAAGGAAGAAATCACCCTGACACATTTTTACACTGTTAGAATCAAACCGTTTCCTCTTCCTCAGATCCACAACACGAGGTCATGGTCAGCTCTAACGGGGTTTAATAGCATAAAAATGTGATCTGAAATATGATAAATGTCAGATTTTTGGAGCCAATCAGAATCAAAGAGTGAGGGCTTCTTTTGTTTCTAGGGATCAAACAGGAAGAACTCCATCGTAGAAGAGGAAACAGACCAACAGCACAGATGTACTGAACCCAGAAACCCACGAGATATGTCCACACATTAGTTCCTGTATTGTGCTGAATGCATAAACGCTCCTGTGCCTACATTAGATAAAGACCAGCAGGTGTCAGGGAGAAAATGTTTGAGAAATTGTGCCCTAATTTGTGTATTTTGTCACCTCAGTTTCATAATTCAGACCCACAAATGACCCTGATCTTTCAAACCTCAAGTCCATCAAATTCTCCCAGTTTGCTTAATTCATTCCCTCAAATTAGAAGTTCTCACTGTCAGTCTATTTGTTTTTGTCCCCTCCGTACTGTCACGACTTCAATTCAATAAAGTTGGACTGAGGTGCGTGGATATACTTCTTACCTTTGACTCTGCTGAGTGTATTTCTTGGGTTAAAACCACATTTTCACATGAATTAACCTGCGACCTGACGGATGGAGAAGATTCCCACTAAACGCAGCTGGATATTTGGATTCAACAGTGTAAGAGTATTTGACACACATCTGATGTCTTAATTAAAATTCAATATATTTTAGATTTCTTGCTCATAATCAGCAAGAAGATCAAATCACCACATCTGGGCTGTTGGCAGGCAGAAACCACCAGATGTGTGCAAAGTTATTTTCACTACTTGTGTGAGTCCAGTCGTGTTTTTCTACAGTTATATTTTACATTTTATAAGTTACATCTTCTCATTTAGACCTCTGGACATTTCTGACCAGTAGTTGGATTTGGGTGAGGGAGGAAACAGATGCCAGGGCTGAAAAACTGACGGCAAGTAACAAAAAAAAAATCAGCTGAGAGGAGGAAACATCTGAATGTGCAGGGAGAAGGTGATTGGACAGTGATGTTTGATGGTTAACACGAGTAAAAAATAAAAAACGTGACAGCTTTAACTTTATCATCAAGTTCTGCACACAGTGACATCACCATCTAGTCCTCT
>VMKM01002626.1:42500-63068 GCA_008360985.2 Macquaria ambigua
TACATGTACATGTTTTTATTTTAAAGTACTTTTTTAAATTTATTTTATTTTAAAAGCATTTTATCTCATGGTTTCAGATATAATGAGAGAACAGCAGCTGCTGTACACGTTCAGTAACACAGAGGGTCCTTTCGGTTTTTGTTTAGGGGCAGTTTTACAGCAACACAGGACGTTGTAATGTCACAGTCCCACCTGAAGGGGTGCAGGCCACCTCCTCCTCTGTACCTCAGCTTATTCTTCAGTTTGGACTTAAACCTGCAAAACATACACATTAACACCAGCTGTAACACCAAGCGCTAATATATCTGTCTGGCTTCTGCTTGTAGGCATCACACTGTGCTGTGTGTGTGTTTGCTTGACTCACTTACAGGTATTTATTACAGTCACACTCCAGGGGGCGGGCCTTCTTCAGGTGACCTCTGACCTCTCTCAGGTTCTTTATCTTCGTCTGCAGTGTCTCAATCTGACAGACAGAGTAAACGAGTCACGAGTAAGCGCAGAGAGTTAGTTGGATAGTTAGTTGGTTGGTTAGTTGGTTAGTTGTGTTACCTCGTGGTCAATGTGCAGCTTGTGGTCCTTCCAGGCCTGCAGAGACTGATACACTCCTGTATCACACTTCACTGTGGCATTAGGCAGAATGGAACATCTGCAGTGAAACCAGAGGAACAATATAATGACAGTAATGTTTAAAGAAAAATACACACATCGTATTACAGCATCAGAACACGAGGAAGATCTTAACAGAAGCTGACATTTAATTTCTCAGGATGCTGCAGAATAATTCACCCTTCTTCCTGAATGTGTCACTTTATAAAACAAGGATTATTTTTCTGGTAGATTCAGCGGAGCAATCTGAGCTGTCAGAGACTCGCTCCGTCTGTGCTGGTGAGTTAGTTGTGATTCATCAGCTGTTACACAACATTTAGTTCCCACCACAGATTGTACTTAGATAAGAGGTAGTCCATTAACATGCACATGCTCGCAGTAGGTTTGCAGCTAAGTAGAGCTGAGTTTAAGTCCAGTTTAGACAGATTAAAGCTGAACCAGGTCTGACTGTGTAGAACTGAGCCTGACAAGTCTGAGATGTCCTAAAATGGCCTCCATACACAGAGGATAAACCTCTTTGATTCATGTGCAGTAACAACGTGACTTTTCCTCCATCTGACACCGCCTTTGGGACAAACTTTTAATTTTTCCATCCAACAGTTTTGTTTTGTGCCCACAGAGATGAACTTTTTCTGATATTTGAAGTCATGCATATATTAGACATTGTATTATCTACAATAAGTTACAATAATGCAGCTGCAAATCAGCGCATATACTGTACTCAATGTTTTTTTCTGGGAATTTGGAGGTTTTAGCAACCTTGTTGGAGTTAACGTTAAAGTAAAACGCTAGCACATGTTTTAAGGCTACAGATTGCAGTACTTAGACGCAGTAGTTTTCCAACCAGCATTCAGTATTGTTCCATGAGAAAATGTGTATTGTGTTGGGAGGAAAACAGCATTTCGACCTTTATGTTGGGAAATAAAATGTTGAAGCTTCATTTTACAGGTCCATAATTTCCTAATTTCCTAGGAAGCTTCCTGGAAAGAACTATATAAGATCAGATTGTTGGAGTTGGTTGTGTTGAGTTTAAAATACGTTGATTTTTAGATGGACTTCCTTGAAAGAGCTGAACCATTTAAATAAAACCTGGAGAAAATCTATTTCAATCTATTTCACCCCAGCATTTCTAAAATCCTGGCCGCAGCCCAGACCAACATGAAGGCCAGATTGGACACACACACACACACACACACACACACACACACACACACACACACACACACACACAACTCACCTGTGTGTGACCTTGTGGGAGTTGGGCAGGGACACGCTGTTGGGAACTCCTCCCATCCCGCTGAACTCGTCCTCAGACTCATCTCGTATTGGCTGAGCCCAGTTGGCCCCGCCCACCGTGCTGTGGTTACCGGGGTAACTGTTCGTCATGGATGCGGAGCGGCTGTAACGGTTCCTGGAGTAACTCTTCAGGGCTTTGAACTCTGAGACACACACACAGAAAAACTTGTTTTTAAATGATTTAATATCAGAGCTGAACAGACTTCATCTTCAACACACTGTCCTCACTGATCAATACGATCAATCAACATCCTAACGGTGAGTTTAGCATCTCTCACTGCTGATGTTTTACATTTCCTGGGAGAGTAATGAGAAAAAGAAGGAAGAACTGTTCAGACAGCTTCCTCACTGAGACAGAACCTCAAATCTCCATAATCAGGGAGGTGATGCAGTTCTGACCTCCGACACTAGAGGTCAGCATCACACCAGAGAGCCAGAAGAGCTGACTGAAACCACAGAACCAGAATCACACCTAAGAGCCTGTAGTCACTCCACATTTAGAAGTCAAGTGAAATCTGATTTTTGAAGAGTGACTCAGCTAACAGGGGCCATAATACAGGACTCACAGTCTCGTAAAAAGTCCTAAAAAGCGTCAAAGCTGTAATGAAAACCTCTAACTTGCTTCTAGAACCATTACGTTGACATCAGTATCTGAAATTCCAGGAATAAATACCAAGAATTTTCATCTGAGTCTTTCTTCTAACGCAAAGAAAACCTGCAGGAACTTGTTGCTAACGGCTCCATTCCTGTTGCCATCCATTTTATTGTAGCAGGTATTATTAGTATTTTATGTACATTTTTACTTTTTAATATAAAGTGAGGTACATCTTTACATGTGTGACGGCGCTGTTCATTCATCGCACTTGCTAGTACCTTTTTAAAGCTGAGAGTCTCATACAAAATTTTGTTATGTGTGAACATAATGACAATAAAGACTCTTGAATCTTTACTCAGCTTAATACTACTTCCACTTTACTGCTTTTGTTCTTGTTTTATGTATTTCTTTTAAAATTATATTTGTTATATTGTCTTATAGTGTAAACTGTGGCTCTGAAGAAACACAATTTCTTTCCCCTGAATACTGAATATTGTATATGGAGAGAATGACAATAAATTTGACCTTGTACTGAAGATTATCGCATGTACAAGAACACCTTCTCCAAACCTCATTAATGCTGCTACAGAACGGTCTTAGGTTAATGCTAAAGTCCAACCTTGAAATGCACTTATTACAGTAATACTGCTTACTGATGAGCTGTGAGGTAAAATGTTTTGAAACAAGCAGAACGCAAAATCTGACTAAATCTGCAGGAGGTTTAATCAGACGTGCACGACTCCATCCCCAAATCAGAGTTCAGAGCAGCATCCAGTAAGTAGACGTTGAGTGCAGAAGATCACCTTTATATTACAACTCAACATCCATGAATAACATGCATAAATAGTTAGAATTGTTGTTCTACTGAAAATATAATCTAATGAAAATGAAACAGTAACGTTAGAAAACTAGAATAAACACTATTTTGTGATTAATTATCCACTGTTTGGTGTTTAAAGTCAAACTTCATAAAAGAGAAATCCTGGGAAAACAGTGATATGTTCACAGGAAGTAATCGTGGTAAAATTGAGTCAGTGCTGCCCCCTGCTGGACTGAACGATGAACACTCACTCTTCTTAGAGAAGAACGGTTTCTTGTTGAACGGCCTCATCGTGGAGGGCCGCAGGTTCAGAGGTCGGAGGTCGCAGTCACAGGCGTCGGAGTTCCGGTGGTACAGCTGAGACTTGATGCTGAGCGGACGCTGACGACCAACCACGCCCCTCTGGAAGTTCTTGGCTCCTCCCCCTTCGTTCTTACATTTGAAGAGCCGAAGCTTCCCCGTGGCGTCCTCCACACACTGCCACTTCTTCACACAAGCAAACATACAGAGTAATGATGAACGGCTCTCAACCTAAAACCTAAAACTAACGTAACTATGCCTTCTCTAAACCTCTCTAGGGCTGTGCCATATGACGATAGAAAAACGTTGATCGTTTCATATTATGCTCAATCGTTTATTTTGTTGTATCATAAATCACATTCTATGGCAATATTTTTCTTCATTTGGACAACGCTTTGCATTCTTTCGCATGGCACGGATGCAGGCAGGAAATTTGCATGAAGGCAACACAAACAAACATGGAGGAGAGTGAACATGACACAGAAAGGGGTAATCCTGAACAGGAGAAGGACTCCGGCCGGCCAAGACAAAACAAGGAGCTCGTACCTAAAAGAGGGGCTAATTCTGTCCCATGGTCTGACATGGACCAGAAAACCGTACGACCGCAGACCGGTCCCCCAACAGACTCAAACACAACTGCAACCTCTTTTACCACCTACGCAAGAATCATGTTAAACAGTACGAAGAGAGTCTACGGACGAGAGCCACAAAAGTGCAGTGGAGTGCTCAAACAAATAGATAACGGATGGATGGATGGACATTTACTTGTGTGCTGCGGTGAAAAGCAGGCGGAACAGAAACCAGCGTGGCCAGGACTGTGAGCACAAACTGTGGGAGCTAGCAATCAATATCTCCTGAATGAGAGGTCAGTTCTACCCGCCTCTCTTAAATTGGCTCGACATTGGAGAGCCTTGCGATGTCACGTGTCAATCAAATTTAACGAGGTTGGGTTAATTTAGGATCAGAAGTGAATACCCTCCTTGAACACCTTTGCGATAAACTTGAACAAAGCATCTGTAGAAAGGAGCATCTACCCATCAGCCCGTCACCACTGCTAAAAAACTACAGATCCCCTGATGGTCAGCAGGTCCAACTCTACCAACACGAGTTCACCACAGTCTTGTTTCTTTGACTCTGAGCATCCGTTGTTTTGTCTCTCTGCAGTTAGCAGCAGCTGAATGAATTTCTACTGTTGCCCTTAGTTATTAAAGAGTGACAAATGCCTGAATTGTTAATTACAAACACACACAGTTTTCTACAGACTGTTTATCAGAGCGACCCAGCAGCCGTCAGACACTGTTGCTAAGAGACTAATCAACTGGCTGGAGGGATTTTTCGACAAGTGTAATTAACCTCAAACAAGCATGAACACACACACAAACACACGCTCTCCAAACGTCTTGGAGAAAAGTTTCTGCTGTGCTGCTCCATCTTGATTCTCTTCACGTCTGTTCTCTTTGATTCAGTCCATTGTGTTCTGTTCCTTCTAGTAATTACTGCTGTTATTGTATCTGTCTGGTTTGCAGAGATGACATCTGGTTTTCATCTCTCTGACAGAAGTCTCTTATTGTTCTACTCTGTTTCCTTCGAGTCACTGTTTGTTTATTACAGCAGCAGCCATCTCAGTTTTCCTGCATTTATTCCAGAAAAGCTCTTTATTGAGGATTGTTCTGCACAAACAAAAGTCTGGGTAGGAAAATCTCAGCTACATTTTCTTTCATCTTTTTTACATCTGAAAGAGTGCATGACTTCATTTTTTATGTTTTTAATGCAAAGTATAAATACTTTACTTTAGGATTGGGAGTAAAGTAATGGGATCAGAAGTAAAGTACTGCAATCAAGTTATATGATCTGGAGTAAAGTGATCAGATCTGGAGTAAAGCGATGGGATCTGGAGTAAAGCGATGGGATCTGGAGTAAAGTGATCAGATCTGGAGTAAAGTGATGGGATCTGGAGTAAAGCGATGGGAGTAAAGCGATGGGATCTGGAGTAAAGCGATGGGATCTGGAGTAAAGTGATCAGATCTGGAGTAAAGCGATGGGATCTGGAGTAAAGCGATGGGATCTGGAGTAAAGCGATGGGATCTGGAGTAAAGCGATGGGATCTGGAGTAAAGAGATCAGATCTGGAGTAAAGCGATGGGATCTGGAGTAAAGCGATGGGATCTGGAGTAAAGTGATCAGATCTGGAGTAAAGCGATGGGATCTGGAGTAAAGCGATGGGATCTGGAGTAAAGCGATGGGATCTGGAGTAAAGCGATGGGATCTGGAGTAAAGTGATCAGATCTGGAGTAAAGCGATGGGATCTGGAGTAAAGCGATGGGATCTGGAGTAAAGTGATCAGATCTGGAGTAAAGCGATGGGATCTGGAGTAAAGTGATCAGATCTGGAGTAAAGCGATGGGATCTGGAGTAAAGTGATCAGATCTGGAGTAGTGGATCAGATCTGGAGCGATGTGGATCTGGAGTAAAAGGAAGGGATCTGGAGTGAAGGAATGGACGGGAGGTGGATCAGGACGGAGGGAGTGGATCTGGAGGGTGATCAGATCTGGAGTAAAGTGATCGGATCTGGAGTAAAGCGATGGGATCTTGAGTAAAGTGATCAGATCTGGAGTAAAGTGATGGGATCTGGAGTAAAGCGATGGGATCTTGAGTAAAGTGATGGGATCTGGAGTAAAGCGATGGGATCTTGAGTAAAGTGATCAGATCTGGAGTAAAGTGATGGGATCTGGAGTAAAGCGATGGGATCTTGAGTAAAGTGATGGGATCTGGAGTAAAGCGATGGGATCTGGAGTAAAGTGATCAGATCTGGAGTAAAGTGATCAGATCTGGAGTAAAGCGATGGGATCTGGAGTAAAGTGATCAGATCTGGAGTAAAGCGATGGGATCTGGAGTAAAGTGATCAGATCTGGAGTAAAGCGATGGGATCTGGAGTAAAGTGATCAGATCTGGAGTAAAGCGATGGGATCTGGAGTAAAGTGATCAGATCTGGAGTAAAGTGATGGGAAAAAAGAAACTCCCATGTCACCCCTGACTGTATTTGTTAGTGTACCTGTCCAGTCTGCTGACAGGGCGTCTGGTACTCGGCTCGCTGACAGAGGTCTTTTACTCGTTGGTGTTTGGGCAGGAAGTTCTCCTCCTGCGACACTTCCTTTCCCTCCACAAGCTGGTGCAGCAGCTTCCTGTTAACAGACCAAACAGAGGCAGGTTGGACATTTCTGCATTTTGTCAATTTATGCATGATGTCTGGTGTGAGTCCACTTTGAACACACTGCTACTGAAAACCTGCTTACATTAGTATGGTTAGAACCAATGGTTTATAGTTTAATATATCATGTCCACAGAGGATACTCGATTGTGATTGGCTGGAGGGTGTGCATTATTTTCAGAAAGCTGCATGGCAGTGAAGTAATGTTCTTATTACTGGTCAGTTAGTATGCATATGTTCCGTTTAGCTACTCAAGCATCATTTACTGTTGCAGAACTAATATTATTTAATATAATAGCCATTTTAGATTTATTTAGCCTTGTCGTATTAACTCTAATATAGTGATAGTGGATGTGAGAGTATTATGTTACTCTTTTTGTAGTTAAAGTAGTTTGTAGTATGTGTTGTACTACAGCAGCAGCAGTGATGTATTTACCCTCTCTCCACCAGAAACGAGTCTCTCCACACCTTCGGCTTCCTGTTCACTTGGAACCTGAAGAAGAAGAAAAGAGCAGTGGAAGTTCAGTCATTATTCCTGCAGGAGTTCACCTGCTATTTTTTCTTTTTTTTACCAACAATCAACACAGTCATGACCTCCACCCTTCTTCCTTCCTCCCTTTATTTGTATTTTTACGTCAGCTCCAGGAACACAACATGAAGCAGCTTCAGAGCAGCTAAATGTTGTGTGCTGATGTCATTTCACACAATTAAACTCGAGTTAGATGAAAAATTCAAGTTGCGGCTCCTCTTAGTTCCACGTGTACAGAGCAGTGAGTTCATTTCAGCTCAAATCAAAAATTACACACATTTATATTATATTCATAACACACACTCTGTCTCCCCTCATTAAATGACTGACTCCATCTGGTTTCTATTCTGGGATGTTTGTAACTTTAACTTTTAGGAATAATATTTTGATTTCCCTGCTGCAGTTAAAAGAACAACTGCAGGACTTTTTCCATTCGTCTTTTTCTTTATTGATTCGCAAAAACAACTGTGTTTAACACAAATAGAGAAACTGCAACACACAAAGGCATCGGAAAATGTAGTTATATAAAGTAAAATTCGATGCACCTTTTCCCCACATAGAGGTCTGACTCATGCTTAAAAAGGACAAAGGACAGTCATTTCCTTTGACGGACCGCTGTCAGTGCAGCACAATGCAAGTGCATAGGATAAATATGGGTGTGGAAAGCAAAGAGAAACACTGGCCCCTCCCTCATTAACACCACTGAAGTGCCCGAGAACAAGGCCCTTAACCCCAGTAGTTCCAGTGCAGCAGCTTCCAGGGTTTCCGTTGCTAAGGACACTGTAGTAATGAAGTTATTTACCTGACGACATGGCTAAGCTAGTTAGCATTTTTAAAAACTAAGTGCACTGTCGTCCACAGGGAAGTGGTACCTTCAGAATAAAATACCACAGAAGCTGTTGTAAATATGTAGGTTGTACTATGTTTATGTTTGTTGGTATATTTATTGCACCGTTAGCAGAGTGTTTAAAGTTTAATGTGGGTGTGGTGGGAGAGACAGCAGTGGATGTGACATGAAGCTCATGGAGGCTCTTAAGGTACTTTAAACCCTGAGCGCCTGATTGCCACCACGTGTGACAAGAATCACACTCCTTCTTCTCTGAGTCATAACTCAGTCAAATCTGAACACAGACATGATACACATATTTTTAGATTCAGTGTGACTTACACTTCCTGAAAATATCTATATTATATATCTTATATCTAATGTCCACCATGAATAAATGTCTATAAATCAGCTTGGAAATCACAGAAAATAGACACTCCTTTCAACTGCAGAACCTGCCTGAGAATCATCATGTTTTTAAGTTTTCTTCAGTATCACAGTAATCCAGTGATAGTGGTCTGTACATCCATGGGTACACTGCAAACAGGAAGCGCTAATAGCTAATTCAGCTCACTGTTTGCCAATTTGTCAAAATGTGAACATATATTATTTATATTTAGCGAGAGAACTGTATACATTGCATCAGTGTTTGTATATACTGCACTTTTTTTTTACACAAGCAGTAGGAACGGTAGCAAAAAGCTTCTTTTGTAAGTTCCTTCTGAAACAGTTCAACGATGCACAATAAACAACTGAACATAACCCTGGTTTGATTCCAGCTTTAACAAACTGGGATCCTGTCAGTCACAGTCCTGGTACATCAGGACTCGTTGGTCCAGATTGGATCCTCCTGTGTTTTTCTGAACAGGGAGAAACTGCACAGAATCAGTCCTTTGTCATTCCTGGTTCTTATTTTGAATAAACTTTGTCTTTCAGCTACTGTCTCTGTTCCCCACGGGGACAGATTGCTCTGTGCTTCACAGAGGACGAGGAAGAACAGGGAACAGATGTTGTGCAGTCCCTCGCTGCTCTCGCGAGGACGTATAGAGTCGATTCAAATGTGTTCAAACAGCCGGGATGAAACGGTCCTCCTGACAGAGACTGAGCGTACAGCCACTAAAAGTATATTTGGGATCTGGCTCCGTAGAGTTTCTGTTCAAAGTCAACACAATAAAAGCACAGAGATGTCTGGATTCTGTTGTGTTTTAAAGAGATTTCTGTTCACGACGGCATCATTAAGTTTGTCAAAATGTCAAAGGATCAGAATCATGCTGTGAACAACTTATTCCAACTTTAACTTAAAGATCTTTGTCTCTGAACTGAACTCTGGTGCAACATCCTGCTGGAAATGTCTATTCTGATGTGAATCAGGAGGATTTTATTGCTTAAATCTTTCTTTCCACATTTTGGAAATATAGAATATCAGCAGACTTCCCTCTGCACAGATATTTGAGTTCTGGGTTTGACAGGCTGCTGATTTGCTCCGACCTCCTGACCTTAACGTTTGCCTTTGTTGACACTCTGATCATTATAAATATTAATATGAGATGTATACCCAGGTGTTTAAATGAGGGCGTTACAGTTGAGAGGCGAAGTGCTGCACCTCCAGCACTCAGCAGGAGGAGGATTTACATCTTCTCTCCTCTGACCTCGGCCTTCATCACGCTGCTTATCACATCACTCTGTTATCTTTCACTGCAGTAATACCACAAAAAATACTCCAGCACAACTACATTTTATGAGTCATTATCACATATATTATTTACATATTTTCAGAAGTAAAATATACTCAAGTACCACAAAGTAAAGACTGATTTTGCTTTGTCAGTACACTTGAAAGCAGTAAAATTTTAAAGTAGGTCTTGATCTCAGTGAGATTTCCTGAATAAATAAAGTTAAACTCACTTTAACTCTCATGGGGGTCATTTTCTCTACATATTTACTTTTGATACTTTAAATACATCGTGCATAATGATACTTCTGTACTTTTACTTAAGTACAATTATGAATGCAGGACTTTTACTTGTAGTGGAGTATTTTTTACATTGTGGTATTTCTACTTTTACTAAAGTAAAGGACCTAAATACTTCTTCCACCATAGTTTAACCAACTCACACTTATTGCTAATTAGCTAGATAACTCTGACATTTCAGCCGACAAAACCAACATGGCCGACAAAAAAATGAGGAGCTGCTTTAGTCTATTTTTGTTGAAACCAAGAACACGCTGTTTCAGAAATGACTGTGAATCTCAAGTGGTACATCTGCCACAGTTATCACTGCAAACTGCATAATGTGCAGTGCTAGGATGGAGAGACTGACAGGCGGGGGGGTTAGCAAAAGGTCAAAGACTGCAGAAGTAAAAACCAACAGAGAGAACTTCACTGCAAACGTTTGAGACAGAATGAGCTCTTTCTTCTTCTTCCTTCTTTAAAAGCTCTGTTGGATCATACTATGGTATTTTCTGGCTTGTATATATATGTGTGTGTGCGTGTGTGTGTGTGTGTGTGTTTGTGTGTGTGTGTGTACCTGTTAGCAGGTTTGTCAGTGTCCAGTAGAGACAGTATCGACTTCCCGTCCATGTCCGGAGGAGTGTCGAGGCCGGCAATGTCCAGGATGGTCGGAGCCAGATCGATGTTCAGGACCATGTGAGGGTTACTGACACACACACACACACACACACACACACACACACACACACACACACACACACACACACACCATTTCCATTTTTAGTCCTTTGTATCTTTAAAGCTGCATTAACCAATTTCTGCCCACTAGGGGGCGTTGCCATTTGTGGGTTAAAATGTGTTTGTGTGTGCAGGTTTAAGGTGTATGTGTGTGCATGTGCATGTGTGTGTGTGTGTGTGTGTGTGTGTGTATGTGTGTGTGTGTGAGACTTATGTCAGCTGGATGTCTGATGTTTGCAAGATGTTTATTTGTGCAAATAAAAAGTGATTAATTATTAAATGAATTGATTTTTTGATGGTTCACACAGATCAGCTGATGACGGTGTTTTGTTGTGTGATTTTAATGTTCATGTCAAACAGGAAGTGGTGTGTGTGTGTGTGTGTGTGTGTGTGTGTGTGTGTGTTTACATGCTGCCTTGCTCCACGTTGGGTCCTCTGATGAAGAATGGCACTCTGATGTCAAACTCGTACGGCATGGATTTACCTGCACGCACACACACACACACACACACACACACACACACACACAGACACAATGATTGTTCAGGACTCTTTCCTCATCTGCCACCTCTGTGTTTGGCAAAGTTAGTATGAAGTTGCAGACAAAGTAACAGAAAATCAGTCAGTGATACCAAACACTACTAAAAAGGATTTCTTGAGACTTGAAAGTCTCAGTGTTGACCTGCTAAAATCCTGGAATACTTTGCATATTTAATTTTCTCAACAATGTAAAAACACTTTGAACTGCTTTGAAAGATTGTCATTTAAGTGGTCAGCATTCAGAGACCTGAAAGTCTGGCATTGTAATTTAATAAATCTAAAGTCTTGTGACTTGACTTGTCCCCGTCCACGAGAAAGGAGCTGTCAGGGTTACCGTTCAGAGAATTTGTCCTAATTTCTTTTACCTTTGACGAGGCCAAACTGTCCGATGTGGTAGCCGTGATCAGACGTGTAGATGATGTAGGTGTTGTCCAACTCGCCTGTCTCCACCAGCATGTTATACAGCTGAGACAGACAGAGAGACAGACAGAGAGACAGACAGACAGGAGACACTTTTGTCACAGTTGCCTTTTGATTTAACTCAGCAGTTGTACCTGTTGTGTGTGTGTGTGTGTGTGTGTGTGTGTGATCTACCTTCTCCATGCTGTCGTCCACAGACAGCAGCGTCTGCAGCCGTTTCCTCTGCAGCACGTTGGTGAACTCCATGTGAATGGGCTTCATGGGGCCGGTGTAACGCATGATCCAGTGCTTGTCTTGGTTCGGAGCGTAGTTATAACTGGGGGTGCTGTGGAGGAGGACAGAGAGGGGAGAGGACAGGGAGAAATCTGAATACATGGGTCATGTACAGGTACAGGTGAGAAGATGAAATATGATCCAGGAAGTTAGTTTTGATCCATGAGTTGAGACGTATGGTGGTACAGTTTCACTGCAGCAACCATTTTATCAATTTATTCATCTCCACAATCTCAAGTTTAGGCCTTTACACACCGTTACAAACGTCAGTACATTTTTTTGAACTGTTGTTTTTGTCATGAGTACTTTCACACAGAACACGAATATTACGCAGCGAAATAGCGATTTTTTTTTTGGAACAAGGTCGATTTTTCGGAGCTTTCACACGGTGAATAAAGGCGTCAACCACCTGTGCACGCTGTGCAGAACGGACGTCACGTCACAACTCCTAATGACGATGGCGGACCTGCTGATTTTTGTGATTCTCATCATTCTGCATTATAAAGACAATGAACTCAAAGACAACGTGTGGAGCAGCAGAAGATGCAGGATGGTGAGCAGCTGATGGAGTTTACTGTTGGATGTAACAGAGTTGGTAGCAGCACGGCAACAGTGTCAGCAGGTTAATTAATATATTAATATATTAATCAAATACGGGAGGAACTCTGTAGCTTTCTACCTGCACAGAGACTACCCAGAGAAACATAAGACACTGCAGCGAACATACAGAGTCTGTGTATATTCTATCTATCGCAAATTTGCATCGTATGTATTATATAATAAACAGTTTTGATGCAAAATATTCACAGGCGAGTATTTTGCATTTTCGTGTCGTTTTACCCATCACGTCCCCGCAGTGTGAAGGCCTTTAAACAGTACAATTAGTTCCCGGTCAGACCCCAAAAGTGTCACAGCAAAATGTATTTGCCTGTATGTGATGCTGGAAACTTAGTGACTGCTTATGATTGGTGGTTAACCTGAACTTCAATGTTAGAAATAATAACTGTGACCAGTTAACTGGGACGGTTTGTCCAGTTGGGGACAAAAGCCGTGATTGTTGGGTCAATGTTTAAGGTTAGGGTAAAGATAGGTCTCCAGGAAATGAATGTAAGTGTAAGTAATGTCCCCAGAAGTTACCAAAGCAAACATATTCATGTGTGTGTGTGTGTAGCTCAGTATAATGACATGTTTGGAGGCAGTAGGACACACCAGGCTGTGTGTGGAGTAATGGCAGCAGATGCTCCTGCTCATTAATTACACACACTCACCTCACACACACACACACACACACACACACACACACACACCTCCCCCCCATGTTAGCAGCAGAGGATGTCCCTGCAGTGTGTTCTGTGTGGATAATGAATGACTCCCATCAGCCAACTCATTTACTCCTCTCCTCTCTCCTCGGCAGCTACCTAATTAAATTCCTGCGTTGGGACAGAAATAACCTTAAACTCTGCGCCGAGCTCGACTCTGCAGCTCTGCTTCCTCCTGACGGGACAGCTGGAAACATCTGTGTCTGCTTCACTCACAGCAAACATCAGCACGATCAGGCTGGAAACCTGCAGTCAGTCCGACATGTGGAGCTGCTGCTCTGCTCAGGAAGTACAAACATGTACGCAGGCTGCTTATGGAAGCGTGTATTTGTACATGAATGAAGTAACGTGGGGCGGCACATCGGTGCAGCGGTTGTTAGCGCCGTCACCTCGCAGCATGGTTCTGAGGACCTGTTTTAAGATTCAGTTTTATTTTTATTTAATTTGTGTTGTATATTTATGTATTTTGCATGTTACTATTTAAAAAAAGAAGTATTTCTTTACATTGTTATATGTAACTGATATGACGTCACTTTTGAAACCGATTTGTTGGCATGAAATTTTCCCGACAGGATGAATCCTAATGGCCTCTGTGACATTATCTTATCAGCCACGACGTGTCCTCCCCTGATTCGTCACGCCTCTATCACGTGACCCTTGTCAGCCTCGACTCCCAGCAGTTAACTCAACATTAATAACGAATCACAACACTTCCTGTCAGTAACAGTTCCACCTGGTCATCGGTCCAACAGAGAAATCTCTGCTCTGACTTTTCTCCATCGCTGTTCTTCGTTCGTAGTATTTCCTGCAGCAAACTAAGCGACCAACCGCAGAGCAGACAATCTGCTTCCTGTTTACACCGGCACGTGTACGCCCAGTGCACGTAAATAGTCATGTGATGTGTGTTTCCAGGCGTGTAGTATGGACGGAGATTATATCTGAAACAGTGATAAAACGCTTGTGTGGACGGAGATCGTGTGGATGGAGCCTGAGGCTGCACTTAGACACAGCGGTGCTTTGAGCTAAATGCTAACATCAGCATGCTAACATTTGCACAAAGCTAACATGCTGACGTTTAGCAGATAAAATGTTTACCATGTTTCACCATCTTAGTTAAAGTTGTGATGATTATTATTTACAATGATTTGTGTGTTTTGTTCAGAAGACATCTCTGCACCTTAACCTGCATGTTCACTCGTAACTCTGCTGAAGTGTTTCTGTCTGATTTTGTCTTTATTTACTAAATTCCTGCTTTATCACTTTTGGGGAAAAAACTGCAGCCAAAACACAACTTTTCATCCAGATTTAATTTGTCAGCTGGTTTTTACAGAATGATGCTCCACTTTCAGGTTCTTCCTCCTAAGAAAGGAGCTTATTCTTCCTTTTAAACTATGTGTTGACCGACCGACAGGCCGCAGGAAGCATCATAAAACACATCGTGACCTCAAACAGCAATGAAATATTGCACATTTTTAAACAAAACTAGCTAAACACATGTTCCACAGCTGGTTCATCTTCAGTATGTTGTGCAGTGAGTACATTCACCTTCTGTCCTGCTAACAAAGTTTAAATCTGTATGTTTCCAGCTGATACTCGACTTCACAGAACTTCTTTTGGCTTCTCGGTTTCTAATTTTAAAAAGGAGAATAATAATAATCAGCTCTCAGTATAAATGTTGTTTCTGAGCTGAAAGATGAAACTATTCAAGTGAAACGTTGATCAGGACGGTGTTTCAGTGTTTAGTCATACAGTGACTTTGTTTTATTATTCCTTTCAGGGGAAAAGGGATTACTGTCTGTTCCGAGTATTTCCAGCAGCGTTTCTGTGTCGTGAGCTTTGAATGGGATTGAAATGGTCTCCTGACAGCAGGAGTGCAGCCGGCAGCTTCCTCAGGCGTCTGTTTACATCTGCTGGATGAAAAAGATTTGACTGGGAGGTAAAAGGACGTCTGACATGGCTGTGACGCCTCTGTTTGTCTGTCTGACCTGTCTGTCTGACCTGTCTGTCTGCTCATAAACAGACAGACTGATTCAGGATTCAGAAGTGGACTGCCGAGTCGGGCTATCACGTTTTCAACAAAGCCATGTATTCATTAACACACACACACACACACACACACACACACACAGATATTGGGGAGGATTGTGTCGTTTTAGTCGTGTTGCTCCAGGATTTATCCTGCAGTGCAGAGCAGAGCTGCTCCATTGTTCAGCTGGATTACAGTGGCTTAGTCTCATTGTGTGTGTGTGTGTGTGTGTGTGTGTGTGTGTGTGTGTGTGTGTGTGGGCCTACATGTGCTGCGATGCGTTGGGGAAGGCGGTGCTGTACTGCGGTGCCGAGTCTTCAGGTCCGTGCGGCGCTGCGTGGCTCAGGACCATCAGCACCGGGCGGTGAGGATAAACACGCTTCGAGGAGCGGAAGTACCTGATGGACTCGGCCGTGATCAGGTCGGTCAGGTAGTCCTGGTAACACAAACACACAAACATAACAACAGTTATTAGACATTTTTATTATTATTATTCCCCTTTTCCTCCTGGATGCTGAGACGATTCGAACCAGACTCAACTTCCCACTTTTGGGAAGTTTTTGCCAACAGACCTCAAACCCGCCAGCTGAAGGTGAAGTGCTGTTTGCTTGTTGCTCCAGATCACATCACACTGAAATAAATGATCAATATGCCCCGAGTGCAGGAGGAGTTATATTATGGGCCTGTGATTTGCGAATAATTTCTAAATAATTTTCAAGAAGTTTCCAGGAAAAAAGAACTACATAATTTGATACTAATTTTAGGTAAAACAGTGTTTAATTAATACATTTTGCTTGTTTGTGCAGCTAAACATGCACACAATTCAACATATACGGTGGACAACATTTCAAATCATATATGATTAAGGAATTTAGTTTGGTTTAATTGGAGAAGAAATACATATTTATTCCTATAATTTGTCCCAAATTACATCATTATTTCCAGGAAACTTGCTGGAAAGTTGAAAGAGAGATTTTGATATATAAACATGCTTTTATGATTTATATAGTATATTTGACAGATATTAAGAGATTGCAGAACAATTAACACAAAGATGCAGGATGAGAACTTTTATTTAATTTTGATGTATTTGATGTATGAAAGAAACAAACTTAAGTTGCCTAAAATAAAAAGCAACAGATACAAATATTCTGCTGTTTGTTGCACCATCACATTTTAAAATTTTCAAAATGGTTCATTTAATTTTTATGCAAAGCTTTAATGAGAACTTAAAGCTGTGATGAGAAGAACATCATGTCCTTTCCCTACCTGTGTGTGTGTGTGTGAGAGTGTGTATTACATGTGTTGTGGGGACATAAATCTGTTTACATACTCACATTGTGGGGACTCGCCTTCCATATGGGGACCAAACACAAGTCCTCATAACGTATATTATTCAATTTTAGGGTGAAGACTTGGTTTAAGGTTAGAGTTTATGTTATGTTTATATTTATGTTTAGGTGAGGTAAGGGGACGTCTACTCAAGACGTCCCAGTCAATCAAGAATATAAATTAAACCCATAATAGTAAATTGTTCATCTGTTTTGTTTAGAATAGATAAAAACAAACTGATTAACATAAATTAAAACTGGTAAAACCAGGTTAGGTTGATCAAATAGTGGTGATTATACAGGATAAAGCAGGAAGGGGGGGGACACAGGACTGTGTGTGTGTGTGTGTGTGTGTGTGTGTGTGTGTGTGTGTGCGCCTGCCTGTGGGTACTGTGCTCCATGTTTCTCTCGGACTCCGTTGCGGCTCAGCGTGTAGTTGTAGAAGCGGCTATTCTTCACCAAACCGAGCCACTCCCTCCACCCAGCAGGGACGTACGAGCCGTTATACTCGTTCAGATACTTCCCAAAGAAGGCTGGAGAGAGGACACACACACAGACACACACACACACACACACACACACACAGGAGAATCACAGAGTAGTAATAAAAGGCTGATCCTGTGTGTGTGTGTGTGTGTGTGTGTGTCTCTACCTGTCCTGTATCCAGTGTTGTTGAGGTAGACCCCGAAGGTCCGTGGCTCGTGCTGCCGTTGCCATGACATCGAGGAACAGTTCTCGTTGTTGGTGTAGGTGTTGTGGTTGTGGACGTACCTGAGACACAGAGCGAGTACATTTAGTGTGGGCTTCATGTTCATGTCAAAACGTGGGGGCTGGTGTCCTTTTCTTCATGCGAATTTTAAATCAAATTCAATTCAAATGACATAAAATTTAGATATTTAGGTGTTTACACATTTTAAAAAGTACTCCAGCAGTGGAGTCAACTGACTTTGACATGTTAAATCAGTGCAATGCCGCTTTAAGTCTTTCAGAAAATCAATTCAGTGGGTAAGTCGGGTAAAGATGGACGTCTGTCTTACTTCCCAGTGAGCATGCTCGAACGTGACGGACAGCACATGGGCGTAGTGACAAAGGCGTTGGAGAAGGAAGTCCCGCCCTCCTCCATGATGCGGCGAGTCTTATTCATTGCCTGCATCGAACCTACACAGACAGAGAGAGAGAGAGAGAGATACTATTATTACATTATAAACTTTGTACAACCCAGTCTGGCAGTACTGTATGTAAAAACACCAGAGCAAAAAGTGTAACTGTGTGTTCATCTGCTCTAACGTTAGCATGTCCAGCTAACTAGCTTATTATCTGCAGTAGTAATGTAGTGCTACTTCAAGAGTTAGCGTATCATAACTACAGTATTTTGTGGGGTTACAGGTTACATTAGAAAAAGACCCGTTCAGGTGCTGGAACATCCACCGTGTGGGAGCCGGTCCTGGATTATACGATATCACACGTTTATGCTAACGTTAGCCGCTCTGTCCAGATCATTATTGGGTTTGGGGATGTTTATCTGAGACGATCAGTTTCTCCTCATCCTCAGAGCTTCTTATAACACTGTACTATAACACTGTGGAGAACTACTTTATTTCCATGTCTTCTACGTGGATTATCAACTGGTGAGGATGATGAGTTTTTACCTGAGACCTGTTAGCTTTAGCTTCAGTCTTTTTACATAATCATACGGCACTGAGTTAGCATGTAGCAATCAAACGCATGTCTAAAACCTTTTTGGAGGTTTCTCTTTTATACGAGTCAGCTGGAGACATTGCTATGTGTGCATGACGTAAAATAACGTTGTTTTGTAAATTAATTGTTTGGTTTTCGTTATGTGACAATGTGTTAAATACTCAATGCTGCCACTTTGGCCAAGTATGTCCCAAGAGACTTCTTGGTTTAGTAAAGTTAAATAAAACAGTAAGGGGGGCGGGGCTTAAATTTGAATTTCAGAAATAAATTAATTGCTGAGTGATGTTGTTTCATCAGCTTCAACATTAATAGCAGCAGTGTTATTAACAGTAAAAGCATTAGTAGTATCAACAGTATCAGTAACACTAATAGTTATTCATTAATATATTAATTATTAATTAATAAATAATTATTAGTAATGACAGTAATACTAATACTAATAATAGGCTGGTAGCAGTGTGTCAGTCACCCAGCTCCTGGTCCTGGTCGTCGGTCAGGATGAGGATGATGTTCGGCCGGATGTTGCGGCGGTCTCTCTGGAGGCGGGGCTTCAGACGCTGGCCGGAGGGGAAGTGGGCGTGGCAGAGCGTCACAGAGATGAGCAGGAAGAGGAGGAGTCGGCCCGCCATGGCCTTCGACCCCTGACCTCCCCAAGAGGTCAACCAATCAGCTGCTTCCCCCGTGGAGTCTCAACTTCTGGAAAACAAACAAACAAACAAACAGAGAGATCCAAAATTTAGCTGCAGTGGGAATCAAACCTGCGAGGTCGAAGGTTTAGATCTGTTCAGATAGCCACTGCTCGACTTCACTTCCTGTTTGAAAAGTCAGCGGCAGGACAAACACGCTGACTGAACCTGAATGAAAAATACACATTTGGATTTTACTTAGTTGCTTTCCCGAATGTGACGTCCTTAAGCTTAAACTGTACTTTCCACATCCGGTTAGTCACTAAGGACTGCGAGGGTCGATTTCGTCATCCGTCGATATCCACAAGGGTTGGCACAAACGTCTTTCTCTCCCAAAACGTCGGACCGTGCAGATGCCATGCGCCGACACAGAAACACAATGTAGTATAAACAGAACATAAATCCATTTCGGGCTCCATCCCGTCTTAATAAAGCACAGATGTCATAGGGAGGAAGTCGGGATGAATGCTGGGACGTATAAACTTTAAACTTCCTGTTCCGGTTCAACTAGTAATGTCTGCTCATGTTCATGCAGGTGTACAGCACGGCCTCTATAACCTGACGCTTCTCACTGATACTCTGCTAATATGCTCATCAACACCAAACTTCCTCCTTGTGTGCCTAACTTATACTTAACGTATTTAACTAAGATTCAATGTTCATTTGTTGGTTAATGTTGCTGCACGAAAAATCTTTCCCACCAAATCTAACTGTAATTTGCTATAAATGAAAGCGAAGAAAACAAATGAAATGCACAGTGAACTGTTACTTTGCATTGGCGCTGAACAATTTGCAGGTTCATTCTCATCATGTTGAAAGAAAAAAAAACGTAATTTAGGAGGAAATACTTTCCCTGTAAATTCATTTTTTTACTGTTGCAAATTAGTTGTACATTAAGGTAATGTTTCGGAGGCAGAGTTGGAGGGAGGCGCTAGAGAAAAGGACAAGAGGTCGTCAAAATCATCAGGATTCATCATAAATATAAATAAAATATCTGCAGAGAAATCTGAGCAGCAGTTGTCCAGATATTTCGCTGTAGAGCAAAAATGGCCGACTCCATCGTGTCCTGCTGCTATCGAAGCAAACATGATATTATTATTCTTATTATTGCAGCAGTGTTTGGGTGAAATGTCAGCGCAGGACGTGATGCTCTGTGTTTAGTTTCTGTGTGAGGACGAGAATACTGATGAATGAGAGACAGAGAGAGACAGACAGAGAGAGAGACAGAGAGAGACAGACAGAGAGACAGAGAGAGAGACAGAGAGAGAGACAGAGAGAGACAGAGAGAGACAGAGAGAGAGACAGAGAGAGACAGACAGAGAGACAGACAGAGAGAGACAGAGAGAGAGAGACAGAGAGAGAGACAGAGAGAGACAGAGAGAGACAGACAGAGAGACAGAGAGAGAGA
>VMKM01002627.1:0-63060 GCA_008360985.2 Macquaria ambigua
AGTCAAAGAATTTGTTAAAGCCTATTTTTTATTGTCTAGAATAATAACTAGAATAATAAAGATTTATTTTTAAAAAAAAGTTTACATTTTAAGCTCAACCTTAACTTGGGATAGTTTTGTGAGATATGTATATCTTTTTTACAAATATCCCTTGCTGAATGCCTAAAAAAGTAAAAACAAGACAAGACCACGTCAGACTAACGTCAGCATGCTAACATGCTCACAATGACAATGCTAACATGCTGGTGCTTAGCAGGCAAACTTTACTATGCTCACCATGTTAGTGTAGTGTGTCAGCATGCTAACACTTGCTAATTAGCGCTAAGTACAGGCTGATGGGAAGTAAGGTTCAAAGTTCAGCTTCATTGTCATTATAAAATACAGGATTACACAATGTTAGCGCAATCCAATTAGGTTTTGGTCATAAACAAATCACCAAAGTCAGTAGGATTTATCCTCTGAGTGCGAGGGGTATCTGTACCAAATTTCAGGGCAATCCTAGAGACTATTCATTAAAAATTAAAAATGTCAACCTCATGGTGGCGCTAGAGGACAAATCAGTGGAGTTTGTAGGGTCCATCCTCTGGGGACCACGGATGCTTGTATAAAGTTTCATGGCAGTCCATCCAATAGTTCCTGAGTTATTTCAGTCTGGACCAAAGTGGTGGACCGACCACATACTGACAGACCGACAAAATTGTAAAACATCACAAATATTGGTAATTTCATAAAAAAATAAATGATGCTAGGTTAGGTTTATAAGTTTGGTCAGTTTTTAAAAAAAAGTGACAGGCATGACATGAGGCTGAATGCAGTGGGTCTTTAAAGTGGGTGCTGTGAGACTAAGGTGAGATTTCAGTGTCATAGCACTTGAAAGAAAAGCAATGGTCACCAGCCATAAAAAGAAAAGTGTGAATTCATGGAGAAGTAACATCATGTGATTCTAACATAGTTGTGTGAGGTGTCAAACACAGCTTAGCTGGCTGCTCTTTATGTGGGCAGCATCCTTTACTGTCAGTGTTTCACATTGTGGGGTTTCACATCAGGGTTTAGTTCATAGGAAAGCAAGTTAGGTTGCAGATACACAGATGCACAGACCACCTCTGCAGAAACACCACATAGTAAGGCGCAGTTTATAACTGATGTTGTTTAGACAGTGGCTACCAGTAGTGAAACCGCAGTCTTCCACTTCCGGCTGCTGATACACTCTGCTCTACAAACAGGGGTTTCATTCTTACTGAAGAGCCCCCTCGTGATATCCTAATTTTCCTTGCCCACTCACATTATCCAAACCTTCTCCTCCTGATCGATAAGACTATGCAGCATTTTAGCAGAATGCTCATGCAAAATAAAATGAGATAGGGCAAGAGTCACTTCTGTGCACTGTGCAGTCTTACTTATTAGTTTTAAGCAACATTTTAAAGTAAATCACAAGTTGTGTCCATATAGTGATCAGGTGGTCAGCATGGACATACAGCCTCCTTTTTTGTCTGTGATGGGCCACAGAGATGACCTTGATCTTGATGCTGGGTAGTTCACTTCCTTCTATGTTCACAAGTGGTTGAGGCTTCACACCAACCGTAAGTTCTGCTTAAGATGCATGCATTTGTAGACCCCATCATGCAAGCACAGGCAGATACACCACAGAGTAAACAGCAGGTTTTTATTCACACATCGTGTGGAGGAAAATAGCACTTAACAGAATGCAGGTGGGGCAAGAAATAAATAAATAACTAATAAACACATCAGCTTCTCAGGGGGCAAAAAGGTGTAGGGGTAAAGTTCCCATCTTTCACTGAATCCCAGTACTGATTCCAGTGTACTGTGAATTACAGTGTCTTTCCTGCAGGACTCTGAGCCCTACTGGATTTCATTCTTGACATCTTATTGGGCTAATTTACACCAGCAGCACTCTAGACCAAAACTGATCCATGATGGGAAAGAAAAGTAATCACTTTAGCATCTCCTCATCTAGGAATATCTGATGACAGGATGTGGCTAAGTTCTTCCTGCTCAAAAGCTTTCGGATTTGGACTTCTTGACTTTAACATCTAGCTCAGATATGGTGTCTGTAGATATATTATTTGTTAGTCAATTGAGGCAATCTTGGACATTTAGTTTTTGTCACCTAATAGTTTTATCACCTAATAGAAACAAATAGTGCAACTGTAATATGGCACAATCTAAAGCATAACAGCTGACTGTGATTTAGCAAAAGATCTGACCAGTGATCTTTTATTAAACTCAAATCTTTAATACTTTCCAGTTGTGTTCTTTCTGATGTGGCTACTGTTTAATATCACAGTATATCAGGCCAGGCCTTCTTCGTTGGTGACAGGAACTCCCCACCCTCTCTCTCTCTCTTAGCGCTGACTTGTCACAGCTCAGTTTGATAGACCAGAAGAGGAAACAGACGCTGTTCCTCTCCCAGCAGAGATGGTTGGTGGTCGCCTTCGTTGCCTGACCTGCTTCTTCATATGCAGCGCTGTGCTGCTTCTTGGGGTCTGCCTCCATGGTACGTACACCTCTGCTCATTAAGTTTATGAACTTTTACTGTCATGAGTACTATTTTCTTTTTGCCTAAGGCAATCTGACACACGCTCAGAACAGAGCATGTAGGTCAAGACTGCAGAATTTACTGGATGAGCGTGTGTCATCTCGGGAAATGACGTGTATTCCTTGGAAGATGCACTCTTTGCGTCTTGTGTGTTTGCAAATGCAAGAGCTGTAGTGGTGATATACTGATTTGAGAACTGGCAGATCCAAAATGAAGAAATGAATTCAAAAAGCATTTGTTTATCTCACCTCATAAAAAAATCATAATATGCTCATGGTGCTATTTAAAATTTAAGCCCCTCACTTTTTTAAGTGGTTGTAATTTCATGAATAGACAAAATACTGTAACTTTTGGTTCTATATTTGCAGATATGCTTTGCATTTTTTGGTACACTGTGTCAGCAGGTTTCCTTCTGCATCTGCTTGGTTACTTTCTGCTGCTTCCTCTTTGTTTTGTTTTTTTAAGATGCTGTTATACCTTAAATAGTATATTCTGATAAATCATAGTTGGTCACGCAGTATATACAGTAATTGTATATTCTAGACAGGAACAAGTGGGCATTTGCAGAAGTAGAGGAGTTAAAAAAATACCTTTGCTGCTGCTCTATTCATAGATCACAGATAAAAGCCATCAGTGTTTCGATACAGTGTCAATATTTAGTTACTAGCAAGCACATAGCGGCTGTTGCTGCATTGGGAAAGCTTGTGAGGCCTACCAACAACCATTCGTCTAAGCATTAGATTCACACACAAATATGACAGCAAACATTTCCTGAGTACTTTCGGTCAGTGCTGCTGCTGCTGCTGCTGGTGGAAAGCACAGAATAAAGGCAGCTTTAGTGTTTCTTGTCACTGAGGTCAGAGTCTGTGGCTGCACTACTTTTTCTTTTCTTTTTCTCGAAGTAATGCAACGGTAACCAGGCCAGCTTTGAAGACTACTGTTGCAATGTTTTTCTTTCCATTTTAACAAGTCCTTTTTTCTAAAAGACAAAATAGATTGTTTGTCAGTACAATCCCAACAGCCCAAATGACAAATGAAAACATGACTCATATGAGTGCTTTCTGATCCTCCCACATAGCATATGGTTAAGTCAGGTAGCTAAAATTATTTGTTGAGGTTAGGGGAAAAGTCAATTTAATGGTTAAAGGAAACCAGCGGTGACTGATAGGAAACAGGATACAAACTAATGCGTGTCACGTCATAATGTCATGTTGTTTATGTCATTCTATGCTATGGTTTTCTATGCTACTTTATGTTACGTTCATTAACATGCACTATTACACTCTGCACACTAGGCCTAGAGGCTGTGGTTGCAGGTAATTTGTAGGTAATTTGCTCTCTCTCTCTATGAACACTGAAGACAGTTTCCCCTAATGTTAAGAAACAAATCTGACAGTGAGCTTTCAAAAAGATTAAACTCACTCTGCTGTTTGCTGATGTGTTTCAGATGTGGAGGCTTACAGTTGTCAACATGTCATTCATAAAAAAGTTGGAGACACCGTGGAGTTTTCATCATGCTTACCAACTGAAGGGGTCACCATGGCAAGATGGAGATATGGAGGGTCATTACTTGCAGACAAAGATAAGGGTGTTCTTGAAAACAATCACTTCAAGGGCAGGTTAGACCTAAACCCCACAAACCTCAGTTTAACAGTGAGAAGTCTGACGCTCCAAGATTCTGGTCATTTCAGTTTAGTCTCAGAGGTGAATAACAAACAAAGGGACACAGTCACCGTCACTCTGAAAGTTCATGGTAAGACACTTCTGTTTTTGTTAACAAAGTAACCTAATAATTGTTAATAAATGATAATTTAGTATTAAGTAAGTAGTTGGATGATTGATTCATTTATATAGAACAGATGTCACAGTAATGGTAGCAGAGAGAACTCATGAACATGAAGAGGTTTTCTCTGTTTGCTTGTGTTTTCTGTGCTCTCTCGCCCATCGTAACCTATCAATGTTAAATGTTGGTGGTGTCTGATACTAAAGCTAATCATGCCAATATAAATGGATATAATGGGATGCACAATCGCACCTATAAAAATGTAATATTATCACATTTCATATCCTGAGCTCTGTGTCCTATTCCCAAACTATGAATCTGAAATGTTTCATTGTATTACACAGCTGTTTACCACCTCCATGTTTAACTCAAAGGAAAACTCTGTCACTCGTTATTAACCTCTTTTTTTCTCAATGACCTTTATTTAATTGAAAGTTGATGATAAAATGAATAAACCCTCAAGATAAAAATTATATTTGTACATTTATGCAAATAGCAAATATTGTAGACTGTGTCCACCTGATTATCAAAAGATAACCTGTTGATTTATTATCTCCTTTTGGGCCAGATAACATTCTGATTGATTTTTTAACGTCTTTGATCCAATTTTTTAAATACTTCCTTTGGCAGTTCTTATCATTTGAGTCTTCAGATTTGGGATCTTAGGTTTGGAATAGAGGTCAAGAAAAGAGTTTGTTCAGGGAAACTGGATTTAGGGATTTTCACTGATCTGAATTCTCTGTTCTGTGGGCCTAGTTCTGCTATACATGCATTTGTTGGTGTTTTTTATATACATGTATAATGGATAATTCAGCCAGATCTTTAGCTCCAATGTCTAAGTAGAACTGTCCCTCTCTCTCTCTCTCTCTCTCTCTCTCTCTCCCAACTGCCTCATTAGAGCCCATAACTGAACAGCCTGTCCTGACTGCCAATTCCACCTGGCACACCTTGAACAACTCATGCACAGTTGTGCTGGAGTGCAGTGCAACCTCTGACAGCAATGTCACCTACAACTGGACTGTGAGGAACCAAACCAGAAGTGGCTCCAGACTGCAATACAGCATCAGGGCACAGGACGGAGACACCACATTCACCTGCACAATTCACAATTTTGTCAGTGAGAAGTCGGCATCCAAAACAGTGAAGTGCAGCAACAAAACACAGGAAACAGGTATATGTGCAGAGACGTGATTACAGTTTATTAGTGTTGAATTCCTGGGAGAGTTTTTAATGATGTTTTTATGAATCACAACTGTTGATGATGTAGAAGAAGAAGAGGCATTGGAGATATGGCAAGCAATATAAATGGTTTCACTTAACTATCTGTACTTATATTAAAGTTATCCTCAAATACATTTGGACGAGTCATATTACAATGTGACCAGTCAGAGTGATAATTCCTGCAATTAGAATCGAGAGAGACAATTCAGTATATCTCAAAACACATTTTCACAAGTTAAAAATCCTTTTATATTTATATAATAATAACATCATGTTGCAGATGTTTCCATTCAAATTGTGACTGGTCGAGACTCAAATGTAATATATCTCCAATGTAATTCTGACTAGACATCATTTCAAATAAAGATGCCTTTACTTCCTCACAATTAAACATATTTTAATTTTCTTTCTGGGCTTCTAAAACTAAGATAATACACGTAAAATGCAATTGTAGAGTTATGACAAGTAACTACTAGAGCCTGAACGCTGAGGAAAGCATTAGCCAAAACGCTGTATTTGGTATTCTTATACAAATGAGAATTCTGCAACTCTAAATTTTGAGTGTGGCCCAGTTTTCTTCTTTTGAGTTTATACTAAAGAAGCAATATCCTGCAGTTGGGTTGTTACCAGTCAGAAGTCTTGTTAAGATATTTGTCATGTGAATCTTGCTGTCGAGCTGATAAGTGATCTAACGACTATGCCACACAGGATGAGGAGATACTGTAGATCATAGTGGTGACTTTGATGATTAATATCATGATTGCTACTTGCTGCCTGTTTCAGTTTGACTTGTCTTTTCTCATCAACTACTGCTAGTGAAAAGTGAAATTTCTGTATTTGACCAATGATTTGTTTTTGCACTCATTTTTGTAGTAGGATTGCTGCTTTATTAATTCTATTTGACCTTGCACAAATGTGTTCACTATTACTGTTACACAGTCATAATAATAGCATCTTAATACTGTCATTTGCAGAGCCAGTAAACTTTGTGGTTCTCCTGAGTTTGGCAGGAGGAGGTTGTTTGATGATTGTCATTGTAGTTGGCATAGTGGTGGGTGTCTGTCACTCCAAACGAAGACGAGCAGGTAAGAAACGCTACACTGAATAGCAGTGTGTCCCCTTTTAACTTAATACTGTTAATAGATTTTCATGTTCTCACAAAGTTTCTTTTTTTAAATTTATGACTGACGTATTTTATTTTTTTGCCTTGATGCTACCACCAGGCAGTGACTCAAATGACCTCACCGTGTACGCTGACATCTCCGAGGTCGCAATTGAAGATGTAAGTATGCGCCTGCATTTACTGTGCACACGTTGCTTTGCACAAATGATCTGCTTGTCAGTTTTCATAGGAATTAGTTTTAGAGGATCAAATGCATGTTTTACCCAGTTTGCCTCTCTCTCTCTTTCTCTCTCTCTGATGCATGCACATTTAAACTTCCAGAGGACTTCAACCATGAAGCCATGCTCAGTGTATGAAACCATTGATAACAGAGTCAACCCAGTCACTCAGTCACTTGGGGTAAGAGCAAAACTTTTATCTGTGAGGTTCTTGTCTGTGAGACTGAATTAGTCCCTGTAATTTGACTTTACTATATGATATATACAGCTAAAGCATGTAGCTATAGTGTACTTTTCCCTCCCTTATATCGATTATATGATGCTTGCTTTTACTTAAGGGTAAAAAGTACCATGAAAAAGTAAAATATAACTCTTATTCTAATGGAATGACTGCTGGACTGTGGCCACAAGCAGCAACTATACAGGATGATGGTTAATGCTAAAATGTTGTATACCAGTAGCACAAGTCAGTAAACTGTCTGTAATGTCGGTTACACAGCCAAATATATCTCAAGTTTGCTAACCTTTGCTAACATTAGCAACCAGCTTAGACTTAGGTTCAAGCAGCAACATTTTTATTGCATGTGAATTCAGTTTTTTATTTGTAAGATAAATATTGTGCTATTTCCTTTTCCGAGAGTTACATAGTCTCATTCAAACATGCATTTTGGTTGATGTGTAACTTGAAGATTTGGTAGATAATCTAACATCGCTGCTTGCAGACCAGATTCTCTAATATTTAGAGAGCCTGGATGATGAAAGTATGCTTGCGACATTTCTTCCTCATATTGCACAAAGTGTTTCAGAAATGAATTCCTATTAATAAGAGTCTTGCAACTGATTGTGACACTGATCTTTTTTTTTTTCACCTCCTTTTGTCACTCATCTAGCCCATGACTGTGTATGACAAGATCCAGCTTAGTCGCGTGAGGAAGGCCTCGGTGTCGCCCTACCAAGACGTTTCCTAGAGGATCTCAGCACAATGTATAGCTTGAATTTCCTTTGAGTAAAAAATGAATGTAGACCAAGATACTTTACTCAGAGCAACATTTGCAAAATGTACAGCAGAGTACAAGAACGCAATGTCATGCTTTTGTACATGCATTCTATTTTTGACTATTGCACCTTCCCCTTGTCATGTAAAAAACAATCATATTATAAATAATTTTAGGGCCTAAGCTTTCTGCTCCAACTGTATTAATGATGTTGTAAATTCTGTAAATACAGAGATTATATATTTAAAATGTTTTGTGTGTTTTGTATGTCCTCTAATGCAAGTACTGTAGTATGCAAATCCTTTTTGGATGTCAGTGGTGGAGGAAGTATTCAGATCCTTTACTTAAGTAAAAGTACTACTGTAATACCACACTGTAAAAATACTTCACTACAAGTAAAAGTCCAGCATTCAAAACCTTACTTAACCTTACTTTTGGATTAATATTACTGCTGCTTTAATGTGTATGTTGCATTTTACTGCTGCTGTTAACTACTTTATATACTGTTGGCTAGTTTAATCTACAGCAATGCATCATATTCTGTAAGATCATCATATGTTTGTAGCGTCGCTGTCCTGTGAGAACCACGTATCTCTAAAAAGTTTAACTTTTCATGAGCTCAGGAAAACAGCCTTGTTTTGAGCTCTGTGACGATGCATTTTTCAGCTCATCCAGAAGGGGGTTTAAATAGTCTGTTTAGCTGAAGAAGTAGGGGAATTCTCTCAACACATGAAGGAGATACATGGTTTTCGCTGGACAGGAAGGGTATGGAAAATTGGAATCTGCAAAGTAACTAAACCTGTCAGACAAATGTACTGGAGTAAAACAATAACTGCATATAATGGAAATACTCAAGTAAAGTACAAGTACCTTAAATTCATACTTAAGTACAGCACTTGAGTAAATGTACTGGTGGTCAGTGAAACATTTTTAAATCATTTTTTGCAAACATGTTGTTTTATTTAAGTAGTAACCATATATCCATCTTGATATTTCACTTTTATGTAAAAGATATTTTTAACACAGTTGCATTGCAGTAAAACCTACATCTGCACCAGGATTTTGATACTCTATGCTCAGCCCTGCATTCAGTCAGCTCATGATATAATACTAATCAGCAGAAGACAAACCTCCTCCTTATGCGTTACACCAAAGTGTGTATAACTTCAGCAATGGACTGACAGTTCTGATGAAACAGAAGCTGGTGACAGTTACAGACTGAGTGGTGATAGTGTTTCGTGCAGACCTGAGCTGTGGTGTGCAGGAAAGACGATGCTATTGCTAGACGACAACAGTATCCGTTTTAACGGCCAGTAATAACCCCTCAACTTCCTCCAGTCGGAAAAAAACAAACAATTTTGAATGATGTCACTCAGCTCAGCTGCACCCACTTTCATGTACAAAGCTATATATGTTTCTTAATATTTCTCCCATATATTTTACACAGTGCTGTCTAAGTTTTTTTTAAAATACAGATATGAAACTGAAACAACTATGCTATATATGAATATAGTAAGCTGTAATTAAAATTGTTGTGATTATTATTACATGGTGTTTTGTCACAGGTGAAAGGTTAAACACTGCAGCTGTCATAAGTCTCTCTCTATATATATATATATATATCAACTGTAACAATACTACTTTGGTGAAAACATTTATTTAGTGAAAGTGAAAATGGTGCATAACATTTGACATCTATACTCACAATAAGACTTGACAATAAGTTATAACACTGATACAAAACGATACAATATATCCAAAGCCTATCTAGTACAAAAAGTAAAACTACACAACATAATCAACCTATTGGAGAATTGCAATGATCAATAAAGCTTTAAAAAAAAGCAAGTTTGTACAAAAGTGTTTAAAAAACATACTCAGACATATAGAAATATATTAATTGGCTAGATTTAAAATTAAACAAAGCTCACAGTACTTCAGGGCACACTTTTTTTTAAAATGAAAACAATAAAAAATATAAGGACTGTAGCACCTTCCAAGGGAAGTTAGAAAATGTTATACAGTTAAAGCTGGGGTAGGCAGAATCTATGCAACCTAGGCAAAACCTTCCAACCTCTCTCTCTGCTGCCTTGTATCACTCCGCTAAGCCCCTCCCACTAAACCCACAACTTCGATAGGCAGCAGAGGGAGTCGGTTCCCCTGCGAAACCGCATCCCTCGTAGGGCTCGCTCTCCACGGCGTGAGTCTCACCGAGACCGCGGTCCCTGCCGCCGTGACTTGTTTTCTAAAAGACGCCCCTCCAGCGCTTCGCGGCCGCAGAGCAGAGCGCCCCAGGCTTCAGAGGCAGCTGCAACCCCGTCCAGCAGCGGGAAGAGAGGCTAGTACACCACACACACACACCACTGTATCCCTCGTAGGGCTCGATCTCCACGGCGTGAGCCTCACCAAGACCGCGGTGACTTGTCTTCTCAAAGACGCCCCTCCAGCACTTCGCGGCCACAGAGCAGATCGCCCCAAGCTTCAGATGCAGCTGCAACGCCATCCAGCAGCAGGATGAGAGGCTAGTACACCACACACACGCCACTGTCCCCCGTCAAAAGTTATTCCCCACTGTTTGTCATCATGCGTCTTCGCCACTCATCCTTACGAGCGCTATGGCATTGAACATAATGAGCCTGAAGCTCCGTGTGGAGCCGGGACGTGTTGTTTTGTACTGTACGCCGCTGTAGGCAAAGGAGGTGCTGGAAATTTATCACAAGTTTCAGGACTTTCGGCAGGATTTTCCCCGTCTGAAGGGACGTGTACGCGCTTCTGCTCTTGTAACTTGATCGTAACCAATACGATACCACTTGAATTACAATATGCTGCACGGTTAATATGGTTATATTTTTTGCCCAGTGACGCCAAAAGAAAACTTCCTACCCCAGCTTTAAAAGAAATAAAAAGTTCACATATATACAGTATAAAAAAATAGAAAACACAGCAGTTTGCATTCACTTGTACCTGTGTATATTGTGTCCAAACTCTGCAGATTCTCTCAAAATACATTCATTTCTTTCATCCATGTGGTCCTGCTTTCACTTTATAAATAAAAATACAAAATGCTGTTCCTAATAAAATTTGTTTTAGCTTTACAAACTACAATCCTACACAAATTCTCTAGGCATCTTCAGACATTGTTGATGTTTTTCTGGTGCAGTCATTCTGGCTTCTTGAAACGTCTTTTATAGATGTCAAGATAATTCCAGGAAAGAGGGAGAAACTTGGTCATTTCTCAAAATTGTGACATTGTGTTACCACTCATTGCCACAAACCTTGGGACAGTCAAAACAGAAACAGAAGCTTACCGTTAGATTCGGATGATGTTTTGGATAGAAGGTATTCTGGAAAATAAAGGAGAACACAAATGAATTTATGTAACAGTGACCATTTCAATCTGAACATGGCTCTATGAATTGCATACCTTTGAGGCGCTGCCATGCAGCTTTAATTTGTTCTGTAATAAAACAAAAACATGTAGTATTAATTAGTAAGAATTATAACTGGGCCACAAGCAGACAGTTTGTATGGTCATGTTCTAAAACAGTGAAAAATCAACATTGTGAGCTATAATTAGTTTATAATTAGTTGTAATTTCAGGACAAATGTTGTTTATTGTATCTTGTTGTGTGAGTTAGAGCAAGAGTGTGAAAAGAGGAGGGGTTGTGAGAGTAACTATGGCTAAAAAAAGAAAGTGTAGCATGGAAAGCAAGAGAAACCACAACCCAGAGTTTCACCTTTTCCTGGTCCCATGACGCGTTTATTTCTCATGACCTGAGCAGTCAGAGAAATGTCTCATATCAAATTCGTCATAGACTAAGATTATAAGGTGTCCGTAAAACTGTTGCTAAGACACCAACTGCAAACAAGGTTAATTATTACCTTTTGTATTGTGCATTTTTAAACAATGAAGGTTTTTATATTTGTATAACGTTCCCAGGGCCTACAAAAGCTACCTTTATATACATTATGTCATCTTAATCTTCTAAGATCTATAGGATAGACCAGCAGTCTTAGGGAAAGAGACACTAATGCACATGTGCCCTGGGACCTTATACAGGTTCTCATTTGAGATCGAGTTAGGCCAGTAGATATTAAGGATTCTGCGGAGGCAGGTGTTGTGGAATGCATCAACCTTGTTATACAGTATATACATATATATATACTGTATATTGTTAATTAATTCCCCTGGACGTGCTTTACTTGGTTCCACTTTTGGAAGATAACCAGTTATTAAATTGTAATATTCTTGTCTGCATTGCAGTTGTTTTATGCTTTTGTGGCTTGATATTTTAAATAATTAAATGTAGCAGTTAAGCAGGTTTTGATGCAGACTCTGTACCAGAATAAATAATATAATAAAAAATAAGAAAATGCTAATGCCCTGCCACTGTGCTGCTCTGAGCAAGCTCAGCTGAGATAGTGACCTGCCTTTTGGGGTTGGAGGTGGTAGGTTCCTACAAGGATGATGTTTTCCTCTCACCTCTGAAAAAGCATATAATTGCTGTTACTAAGATTCCCATGATGACTCCTCCGAAAAAAAACCCTGCATTTCTACACCTGGTTTGAGGCTGAGGCTTGTCATCTGAAACAACATAGAAGAGACAAAATCATTAATAAGAGGAAACATCTAAAATGAGCTTCTGGCATTAAGTTCGTCACATTGTATCATATGTCATGGTATTAAGTTTGATCATCTAAGTCCATTTTGGCCTTACCATCACATTTATGAGTAACAACTCTTGAGGTGCTCTCCATGTGTCTGCTGGAGGTGCAGGTGAATTCGACAAGGTTCTGTGTGGTGTTGAGAAATGCAAAAAGAACTGCAGAGTTGCCATCAGGATTGCTCATGTTGAAGACAGTCACACCGGGAGGTTTAACCTGCCAGGAGAAGTCAACACCTTCATCCGTTGAAGAACAATGCAGCTTGATCCAACAGCATCCTTTTGTAGATGTACAGGCGTAAGTCTGTACATCTATGGTCGGTTTCTGGAGGCGTTCTGCAGGGGTTTAAATTGGAATTGTTGATTAGACGTGAGGATATGTTCTCGACAAAATTTCGAAACCCTGACTGCTTAGCACCATTTGACTTCAGACACTAACCAGGAGCATAATATTTGTTAGCATGATGCTGAACGTTGTGAGAAAAGTCTGTATGCAATCATATGTGTAAGAAAAGCATTAAAGATACGGGGAAAAATAAAGTCAGTCTCATTTTATTAAGGGTTCTTCTCTTTTGAGTGTTTTTCCTATGAACTTGCTGACAAGACCAAAATGTGTCAGTCTTGAACGCTAGTCACACTTACGTCTCACTATCAGCTTGATCTTGTTTACGCTGTCCTGTACTTCAGTATTGATGAGGTCTACAGTGTATTCCATGGCATCCTCTGTGGTCAAACTATGGATTGTCAAGTCACCTAATGAATAAAAAAAAGAGACACTGTCAGGAGAGAATTAAAATAACGATTCCTTTAAATTGACAGGTGATAGATTTGTCTTTTACCTGAGGATGTGTTGAGACTGAGTCTCCCTTTATACCGATCGACCCGGTCAGTGTTTGTTCTCCCATTGCGATAGGTGGCAATCCAAGTGTTGTTTGAGAATACTGACCAGTCGATTGTGGAAAGCTCCCATGATGCGTCGGCTCCTGACGGCAAAGTGACGTTATCACCAAAGTACCCAGAGACATCCCTGAGGGAGTCAACTAGTGCCACTGTAAAAACAATTTAAAAAAAAAGATTCAGCATCATCAAACCCAGTCTCTCAGAGTTTCAGCTCCATTTGGTGGATATCTTTACATGTTTGTAACTGCTCATTTGGGGTATTTTAAAGAACAGAAGGGAAAGAGTCTGGTTTGTTTCAGTTTTACTTCTAAATAAGGGTGTCATGATCTACTTGTCTTCTATGTTAAGAGCGTGGAATTGAACATGGGAACAAAAAAAGGTTAAAGCTGCATGTTACATTAAATTATCACTTGGAAACTAAGAACAGAGTAAACACCTGGGTTAACAGCACATACAAAATGTTTGGTTTGTTTTGGGGTTGACTTCCTTTTACATTGAAAATTCAGGCCTTGGTTGGTGGTGAGCACTTTACTTCCAGTCTTTGTTCTCTTTTCCTGCCTGTTTGATTACACTCACCTGTTTCTCATCATCACCTGACTCACTCAGCCAATCATCTCTCCAGGTTACTTATACCAGTTTCTCCCTTGGGTCCTTTGCCAGCTTGTCTTTGCTCTATCGCAGTCTAGGACTGCTGTCTCGTACTTGCTTTCTAGTCAAGATTTTCCTGCCTTGCTACCCAGCCAGTTTTCTGGATTTATGTATGTATCTGCTGTTTGGAACCTACACCAACGCCACAGTAAAGTATTTGCAGTTACTACTTTCCTCGTCTCCTGTGTGTTTCCTGCGATTGGGTCCTTTTGCTCGCCCAGGCCGTTATAAAGGGTGGGCAACAGAGGGGAAATGTAGCCTTCCTTATGGATAGATAGAAACCATTCATTTTTAAGTTTCAGATCATACAGATCTATGCAAATAAGACTAAGAAGTCTACAGCCATGCTAGCGGCTCTGTGAATGCTGCTAACGTGCTCACGTTGTTAATGCTAGCATGTTGATGTTTAGCCATGGATGTATAAAGAGAACTGGATACCGCGTCGGAGGCATGGCCCAGCTCATTTCTATGAAAGTTCAGTGCTGCATGAAGCAAAAAAGTTTGACTTCCCGGGTATAAAATTACCCGGATAGCTTCCACATTTTACAGCCCATAGAGCAAGCGCACTAGCGATTCCTTTAGCCCCACCTCCCAGCCGTGCATCTCAGGCTCACTCGCATGAATGACACTGACTCTGTAACTCTGGATTCAGCTACTAATGCATTTTACAACTTTAGGACATAATGATTTAAATAAGGGCTATTTAAGTGTTCGTACTGGCTGGTTGTTGTTCCTAAAAAAAAAAAAGAAGATCTGCTGAGTTACAGACGTCTCTTTCGCAATGTAAGTCTGTGGGAAGAAGTCTCTTGGGACCAGTGTGCATCGCGTGACGGACCTGGAAGTTGTAATTACACAGTTTGGCCACTGTCAAATTGGCTTCAAAGGCTGGCACTTCCTGGGGGCTTGTGTTTAGCAGGTAAAATGTTCACCATGTAAACCTTAATATAAAGTGTTGGCATGCTAACATTAGTGCTAAACACAAGTACAGCTGAGGTCAATGGGAATGTCATTAGTTTTGCAGGTCATAAATTATTGGATAAACAGGTTTGACCTGATGATGGTGCTAGATGAAAGGTGATCAAACTTTTTTCAAATCATCATCTGGGGACCATGAATGTATGTACCAAATTTCATAGCAAACCATACAATAGTTGAGATATTTAAATAAACAAAAACGTGAACCTCACGGTGGTGCTAGAGGAAAAGTCATTAGAATATATCATCTGGGAACCATCTGTACACAATTTGCTGATAATTTATTACATATGATATTTCACTGAATAACTGCTGGTGGCGCTAAAGGAAATGTCTGAGGGTCATTAGAATTTATCCTCAAGGACATTAAATGTCTGTATAAAATGTAATGGATAATCATGTAATAGTTGTCCAAATATTTCAGTCTAAACCACAGCGGTAAACCGACCAACATGACCACGCTGCTGCTGCATTTTTCAGGAAAGGAGATAAACATGTGAATACAGCATATAACAATGTGTATGTTAACACTCAAAACTTCAAGAGGTGTAAGTTCCTTTTTGAGATGACTAATGATGTGAGGTTCATGGGGGATTATACATGATGTTAATCACGTATTCTACTTCCTGCTTGTTTTGTTGTCTAAAATAATAAATATATGCTTTACTTCCCTTTCTTTTGACATTTAAATGAGACATTTTAACCGATGAGTGATAGAAATTGAGTGAGTATTTATTAATATGTCAATGTATTTAGATCTTTTTTTAACTACCGGAGTTCCCCCTGTCATAGTGTTCCTGAAAGTCAGGAAGTTACTTATTCTTAAATATTTCAAAGTTTTTGAAAGTTTGGCACATCACTGGCTTCTGGTTTAGCTACTGCTAAATGATATTTTCAGCAAATGAAAACAGCACCTACCTTTTAGAAATGCAATGAGTAGGACTTGAAGTCTCATCGTTACGGAGTTACAACTGAGGAACAGTGTGCAAAGTGACACTTCCTTTTATGACTAAAACCACGTGCGCAGAAACCAATATTTCCAAATAATTTGAAACTCATAACGAACCTAAATGTGGGCTAGAAATACTAAAACAAGCATTAGATTATTGATCATGCATTGTCTTGCAGGAATGATTCAATATCTTTAGTTGGGTGATCAATTCTACAGTCACATTTTAACAAATATATATTTTTGTTACTCTATTCTTTCAGGCATGTCTGAAGAGCATGAATAGTTTCCTTTCTATGATGTAGTGTCCATACTTTGTAATATTTCATTGTATTTTTTCTTTAGTTTGATGGATTCCAATTGCTATAGGTACAAGGTGTTATAATACACATCTATAAAAAGATATACAATGAACATTTTATACTTCATGTATGACACTTCACATACTCCCACACATACTCCCACACTTAAGCGTCACTTCCTGTCTTTTACTCCACAAAGAAAAAAAAAAAAGACAAACTCGAGACAACTTGTGACACACATGAGAAATAACTTTGGATGAGATCATTTATTAAAAAAACCTTTAACATCAACTCAGCCCTAAAAAACAGTGTAACAGTAACAATCTTGCTTTTAAAGACTATGTTCTTCAGAGACGAGTGTTAGGAGCTTAGACTGAGTACAACAAAGTGATCCATCCAACCTTAGAAAACTGCATCGACATGTACAAGTAAACTGCTTGAGTGACACGACAATCTATCTGTAGTGTAAAAGGGACATCTTTGAGTGACAAGACACACAAATGTGCACGTTTCAACACATGGCTGGATTAACCTGCTGGGGGGGAACCTGGTGACCCCCAATATATACGACAGCTTCATTACTTCTCCAGACACCAAGTACTGTACTACTGGAGTGTTTAGTCTGTTAATCAGTTAGTTCATCAACAGAAAAAATTAATCTGCATCTGGATTCATGGGTTCTGGTTTCACAAAGGTGAACATGTGCTGGTTTTCTATGCTGGGTAATAAACTGAATATCTATGGGTTTGGGACGGTTTCTGTGTGTCAATTACCTTGAAGCAATTTGATAAAAGACAACTTTATTTAGGAATCAAATGAGCACAATATAAACTAAACTAATTAAAAGGACAAGTGCCCTGAATTTACACACTAAAGTCTGTTTACAGGTATTGTGGAGTACTATTGCATATGTGAAAATTGTTGTATAAAGCCTTTTGTGGCTGCAGAAGGAGCTGTGCGAAAAATAAATGATGTCACTTGAGTCAGCGTCGGTTGGGGCTGAAGACTATAAAATTGAAAATGAAAAAAAATCTGGGGGTATCGAGTTAGAAGGAAGCAAGCTTACCAGACCTCTGTATCCCACTCCGCATCTCTGCTTGAGGCAAGCATCTCCAGGCATTAGCCGCTACTAGCATAACTCACTTTATTCTCCGATGGAACTGTCGGCAGTCGAGTTGCATTATGGGTATTGGAGGCGCCAGGCTTTAACCAGGAAGAATAAAAGACCCCTTCTCTGGCTCTGCGGCATATCCAGTTGGTAATCCAGCCACGCTCAGCCACACACACAAATTCACACACTTTGCAAAATATCAAAGACAGTAATAAACATCAAGCAGCCAAAAAGAAGCACATTGGCGGTACTTGGCTGTATTGTGATGGAGCTCAAGTCCAATTCAAACCTCATATGGAGGTGAAAACATCTGCTACCAGTGTTACAGGACATAAACTGGTCCTATATTGTGCCTACATTGTATTTGTTGTCAGTGCAGTGAGTGTTAAGTCATAAAAAAGACAACCTCTGTAGGTTCTCCAGAAACAAGAAGTGATTCAACAAAACCTGAGCAGGAAATAATACAATGTGTTTATGAAATGCTCAGTGCATCAAGTTCATCCAGTGTTTTTTCCTTCATACTTTCAGTGTATGGATGTCTCTTTTCAGTTCAGTTCAATGTCCAAAAGGTGAGGGAAGGCCAGGGGACCTTTTAGTTGATTCTTTCGATACCTGATCACGCCCATTTATAGCCTGTAAAGGCTAAATTCAACAGTAAACAAGAAGTAGAGTAAAAGGGGATAGAGAAGTAAGATTAGCTCTGACAAAGAGTGAGCTAAAGTGAAGCCTCTCACGTCTGATGCATAAAAAAGGTTAACTGTACAGTGTTCCTGCACACTCAGGACAGTCAGCGTCTACGTTGGGTATATTCTCTTGAATAAAATGTTGAACAAAATGGCTAAAATCCAATTTATGGGCTCAAGTGATAATTTTTTAACCCAATCATCTTTTTTTATTAAAATAATGTCTTTTAATTAAATGTGTGGTGAAATACTACTAAAAAACAGCCCTTATTAGTCAGCATTTTAGGAACTGAAAGCAGTCTGCAGCGAATTATAAGAAGTTTTCAGTCAGCACTTTGACGCAAGTGTCTAATTTTATGTCTGTTCACTAGAAACAAAAGAGGAACAAGGTCAGGGATGGGGTATTTGTGTTGGCTTGTATTTTCTTTTCTGTAGCTCCATAATATTTTAGCCATATCATTTGGGTGTCATGGTCAACAAATAACAATAATGAAAATACCAAAATGAATAGAAAAATACCCTGAAAGCACTAAGATTCCTCCTCCTTTCTTCCACCCATTATTCACCTCCCTCCTCCTACACGGACGTCTCTGACTGGAGCTTCATAACAAACTTGTGGCTTTTGGGGTCGATGAACTCCTCACCCAGGCGCAGGAAGGGGAGGGGCGTCACCGTGACGACCAGAGAGAAGTCGAGGCGTCTCAGGGAGAAGACCTGGCCTTGACGCAGACCAGCAGTTACTGGTTCCTCACTCACTAGTGTCCACTGGCGCCCCCTGCTGGTGTCCAGGTACTGGAGGGTGGGACCTGGGCTGAGGTAACGCTCAAGGAAAGCCTGAGATGTGCACACAGGAAATATATATGCAAATCAGTTTATAAATGGTTGCACTAATACACTGTCTGTAAAGGTTTAATGTGGTTGATTGTAATTTGAATGTTTCAAAAAGGTTGTTACATTATGCAATCACTCTATAATTACTGACATTAAGGGACAAGATTTAACATGTAAATATAGAGTGTGTAGCTTGCCTGGTTAAACATCTGATTGTCTCCTTTTTAAAAAAAATATAGTAAATGCAGCATAACTTTTAGAGCTGCAGAAAAAACAGATGAATTGTCAAGTGATTTGTACGTTTCAGTGGTTTCAAAATGTGTGTTTATTGCTCTAAGAGGACACTGTTCATCACAGTTTATAGTAAACAGGGTCATTAATTAAAAGTGAAGGAAAAATGGGGGTGCAAAAGTGCAAAAAAAGTAAAAAAGCTTTATAATATGCAGATGATGAACCGGTTTTTGTTTAAGTAACTGATAAATACAAACAATACAAAAAAACAAAAAACAAAAGCTTAAACTTAAAGCTAAAATAATATTAATAAAAAAAGTGAAAATGAGATCAGATAAAATCAATACAAAAACAATTAAAATAAAAAAATACAATAAATTAAAACGCATACAATTATTTTAAAATAATGACAATTTAAAAATAGAAATAAGTCAAATTAAATAAAAATATCTTGAAACAACCCTCCTTACCTTGGGGGTCATGCTGTGCGTGATGCAGAACTGCAGGTGGTTGATGATGCTCTCCATGCTGTGGTAGGACTGCTGCCTGGTGGCGCGGAGGTACTTCTGCATGGCCCGCGCCATGGGGGCAAAGATGGCTTGGGCCGCCTCCCTGGGGTCCATCACCTCCCGCGGGTGTTTGGGGGAGGACGCGGCCACCTCTTCGTCCTGGTGGCGCTTGATGTGGGTGAAGGCTTCTTCTACTGCCACCACCAGTCTGGGAGGAGAAACGAGAGAAGGAATGAGACGCTAACTTCAATTTAAAGCTGTTCTAATCAATATTTTTATGATCAACAATGGGTCTTATGACTACACAATGTTAAAAAGGTTGCTCATAGTGTTGAACCCACAGATAATTATCACCCGACTCTGCAGTTCCCCGCAGCTCTATTGCTTCTTTCAGCTGTATTTGTGTGGGTATGTCCTCACCTGGCCTTGCGTTTGCGGACCCTCCGCTCCACCTCTGCCTCCTCATAGTAGTACTCATTGTGGGAGTTGTCTCTTCTCCGGGCAGCGGCTGCGATCATGGTTCTGGACTGCCCCGTGGAGTTATTGGTGCCGTTCTCTGTCGACAGAGAGACTGAAATTAAAGACGACCTATGCATCTAATTGGCAGGCAGAGCAATCCAGAAGGTCCTTGGCATGTCTGCAAAGTATAGCCATTTTGATTCAATGTATGATTTGGGGAATTTGCATGCTAATTTGCTAATCTATTTCAGGCAGCTTTTGCTAAATTTTGGCTGTTACATCTGAATTGTATACAACTGTACAATTGAATTCAAAGTATTTCTGTCAGTTACATAGATATATCACAGTGATGATTGTAGATGTCTTGCAATATATCACCTATATCATATCATTGTTAAGCAGGCAACATACTACGTTTAGGCTTATGTCATTTGTTTGTTTCCCATCCCTGTTTGGTGTATTTTACACATACACATGATAGGAAGTGTTCTGTTGCAGAGTGGGCTGACTGGAAAACAAGGTTAAAGATGAAACACTGTACACAAGATCATTTTACCTTCCTCCAGGTTGTAGACTTTGAAGGCAGACATCTTCTTGGAGAGGATGGACTTGGGCAGGTTGAGGAGGGCGGGGTTGTAGACCGCGAAGTCGCTGTAGTACTGGTCCAGAACCCACACCGCTGCCCGCTGAATACTGCGTTGCATGACAAAAGAGGAAGAAAAAGAATGAGCTTCCCTTAAACTGGCATATTTTAAAAGAAAGAGCTGTTATTAGCGTTTATCAGCCATGACAACCTGACAGCCTCATGGTCACTCTTAACATGCACATGAAGGAAGTGGTGAACCACCAGAGGCAGAAACAACCACGCTGCACGCATGACAAAAAAGTCTGCTGTACTGTAGAAATAAAGCTCAACATCAAGACAACATTTACACAAGTAAATGAGACAAACAAAAAAGGCTTTGACAAAACCCAAACGACCATCTCCAGTATCATGTAAAATTAGACCTGAAAGCTATATAGTAGCTATAACATGCAGGGAATGATCTGCTTGTGAAAAGAAAAGTACTTTGTTTTATTATTGACAATTGCAGTGTTCAGCATTCTTTTTTTGTACTGATGAAAGCATCACATCTCTCAGAACCCTTGACAAAACCCAAAGAGAGCAACCTCTTCCAATGCTGCACAATTGTCTGTATTTGTTATTTTACTGTTTGAAAATGTAATCCTGCATGTGAATATTGTCACTTTGTACAATGACAAATTGTGCAAAATGTCAAGTGAGTCAGGCACATGACTACTGAATTATGTCCAGTTACTGTGTATTTATGTTGCCGCAGTGCTGCCTATAGAAGCATCAAATTTTGCAGGATGACTCGAAGATTATTTGTTATGTGTTGGGTGATTTTTGAGATATCTTGCTAATAAACACACAAACAAACAGGACTGAAAAGATAACCTCCTTGACGGTGGCAATGGTGGATATCTCATTTAGAAAAAACAAGGAAAAAAAGAAATTAAACAGACAAGAAATAAAACAATTTAAAAATAACACATTCCTGATATTCCATACACACTAACCTGAGATAACCCACGCTGTAGAAGCGGCTAGTTCCATCTGTGGTCCTCACAACCTTCAGACAGAAAGCAGGCTGCAGATGTCTGACCTCCAGCAGCACCAGGGCCAGGTACTGAATGAACAGCAGAGAGTCCACCAGAGATGCTGCATAACCCACAATCCCTCTGTAGTCCGTCTCCCTGGGCTCCAGCACCCGCACCCCATAGAAGAGCCAATAAGACGCCACGAAGAGGAAGACCAATGCCAGCAGCAGACAGCGAAAGATGAAGAAGCGTGGCAGAGTGGCTCTGGGCGGGCGGAGAAACAGCGCCCAGGTGGAGATGAGGAGGATGAGGAGCTTGAAGGCCAAAGAAATGTAAAGGCCCTCGCATGGTGTGCCGCAAGGTTCCAATGTATCCCGCCACAGGAGCTGTGGGAGGGCCAAGAAGGCCAGAGGAGTGACCAGAGCAACGAGCCCGAGGACGGCGCCCAACGCTGGGCCGAAGTAACGGCGGCACTCCAGCGGCGAAGACTCCTCAAGGTCCTTAGAGATGCGTGTCAGGTCCTCGTTGGAGATGCTGTCCACGGAGGTGCCAGTGACCACCGTGGTGGTCTCGCCCCAGTTGTCATCCTGATAAGAGAGAGGAGAGCAGAGAGAAGGAGAGTGTTGGTGGTGCGTGGTAGAGCACAGCTTAAGAGGAATGATTTAAAAGTTAACTCTGACCCTGTCGTCTCCTCTGGTGGACTCTGCGTCCAGCAGTGGCTCTCCAGGGGCCTGGATGGTCACCGATTTGTCTCCACGGATGCTGATGTCGCGACTCTTCGAGCGATGCCTGTCCCTCCTCTCCCTGGAGAAAAGGAAAATGTGTACAAGTCAGGATTATACATGGATAGACTATTATCATCTAGAACTTCCTGTTCTGGCAGGATATATATAATCCTCTTTCATTGATATGATTATTTGATAGCTTTTGTGGTTTCCACGGTGTTTTATGGTAGTAAATTGAATTTCTCTGAGTTCTGGACTGATGATCAGACAAAACAGGCAATCTGAAGACATCAACTTAGGCTCTGGGAAATGCTCATTTTTCATAATTTTCTATTAATTGTACAATCTGTGGTCCTCTACCTGTGCTTGCGGGAGCTTCGTGAGTGGGACGACTTGTAGGAGTAGCCCGAGTATGTCGACTCGTTGTCCATGTCGGAGGCCGGCGGTGGGCGGGGTTTCCGGGCCCCTCCTGCCCCCGAGCCGCCGCCTTTCTCCCAGACCACGCCCAGCTGGCTCTTATGGTTGCTGATGGACTTGGAGGAGAGGGCCAGAGGGAGGCGCAGCAAGTCCACTTTACTCCTGAGGGAATCTATCTTGGAGGCCTGGGAAAAGAGGGGGGGACCGGGGGGACCGGGGGGACCGGGGGGACAGGGGACGACGACAGGGCGAAAGTGAAGAAGATAAATGATAGAAATGGTGAGTTTGGAATAGGAAAACACAGTGTGAGAGAGAGAAAGAGGAGAGGGAACAGAAGAGAAATGAAGACAGAGAGGGAAAGGCGAAAGATAATTTGTCATATCAGACAGGAATAAAAACATCTCGGAGGGAAACACACCAAGTAACAGTGACAAGAAGAGAGACGGCATTGTTAAAATGTTGGCACTCAGATGTGTGTGAAAGTGTCTGTGTGTGTGTGTGCTTTCAGTCACACAGGACATGGCTGGGCCCATTCTTCCGCTCTGAGGGAGTTTTTATGAGCAAACTCAAGTGATGTGGCCCTGAGTGTGTTCTCAGCCAATAAAGGGCAATTACGCCACCTTCTATTCTGGGCTCCAAGTCTCCGGTGTGCATGACATGCAGCAGTGGAGGCAGAACATCAGAGCAGCTCTGAAATGCTCCACTTACTTAAAAACCATTCAAGCAAAACTGAAACTTGCATGACATTGGAGACGCACAGTGTCTCATCTATACAAATAACGAAAACATTCTGTTTTCTATATGCTGGTTTGTCTTTTTGCAGTGTTTTTTTGTTTGGGTCCATGTGTGATACATACTCGCCCAGACGCAACATTCCCCAACTGTCCCCTGCGGTCTCCAAGGGCAACAGAGCTTAACTACTACAATGGGCATGAATGGGAGGCTAGGGGTGAGAAAAGACAGGAGGGGGGGGTAGTTGTCACAGCAACCAGATCATCAACTCTACACCCCCTACTCCCCTTCTCCCTCAAATACACACCTCAGAAGACAAACAGGCACTAAGCATTCACCAGGCTACAATTCTGCTTCTGTCCTCCATTTTAAATTTGAGTTTTTTTTTTAAACTGGCTTTTTTTTTTTTTCAAGTAGGTGCTTTCCGAAACAAGCAGATTCTTGATCTAATAACAAACCTCCTCGCGCTCTCAATTTGTGCCACGACCTCCTGTGTCCATCTTCCGCATTAGCCACTACAGTTTTAGTAATGGCTTTCATGTGATTCATGCGTGGACCTTAGCAGACTGGCATACAAGACTGTGTTCATAAAAGGATCAACAATACTTCACACAGAGGGTCTCATTCGTGGTGTCAAGATCCCACATAGTGTGGTTTGAGATGCTGACTGATGTATTGATATTTGTTTGACATATGTGAAATAAAAGATTAGCGAGACTGTTAACACAACAACAGCTAGCTAGGTGCTTCACCGGTTGAAGCTTTATGGCAAAGAGGAAGCCACTCTTAAAGAAAACCCACAATACCTCACCTACAGTTTGCCAGAAAGCAGGCGGGAGTCTCATAAATCAGCTGGAACAAGGTTCTACGACCTGATGAAGCCAAAACTGAGCTTTTTGGCCATCAGATTAAACACCTTTTTTTGTATAAGCCAAACACTGCACATCAACCTAAACATACCATCCTGTGGAGGGGTTTCTCTGCTGCAGGCCCTGGGAGGCTTGTGAGGGTATAGAGGAGAAATGAACGCAGCCAAATACAGAGAAATCCTGGAGGAAATCCTGATGCAGTCTGCAAGAAACCTGCCACTTGCAAGAAGATTTGTTTTCCAGCAAGAAGATGAGCCCAAGCATGAAGCCTGAGCTGCACATGAATGGCTTAACAATTATGTTAATGTGTGGCAATAAAACATAAAAAAAAAAACTTCCAAGGGGGGAAAACGGCTCTCTACATTTATAAAAAAAAAAAAAAAGGGAGAATATACTGGGCCATTGTCACATCATGATGTCAGGCTGAGCACTCCGTTCACTTTATGGTTAAAAATGGAAATCACACCGACCTGAGAGCGCAGATTCTCTAGTGGCCTGAAAAGCTATCTTTGGGTCTTTTCTGCAGACTTAACAAGCCATTCACGAGCAGGAACTGACTGTTAGAATATATATGATTCAAATCCTGGACCAGGCACAACACAGAGAATAAAGATAGAGCTTTAGATTTTTTCATCAAATTATTACTTACAGAAACAGCTTCTACAGTTAACACAAGTAGTATCTTGTGTTCTTTTTATTTCTCTTCCATGAGGGATTTTAGAGAGTGCAGGCTTCTTTGGATGCCCACAACTAGTAAAACTTAAATCCAAAATATACAAATCAAAACAAAAAGCTTAATGCAGAAATCCACCAGGCTTCAGCATGAATTGCTGCTCAGAGAAAATGTTAATGTACTGACTCATGCTCACTTGCAGAAGAAAAACAATCTTTTTCTCTGCCTGAACACACACAAGCTCAGTAACTGCAGTGACCCATGCAACAGGCAAATAGTGGTTTGTAGGGGTTGGTGCCTCTATGGGTGTTAAATTTCCTGTAAAATCTTCTCTAAGCAACATGTCAGAGTGCATAAGACTTTCTCACAGATGTAAAACTACATTATGGTGCCATGAACATAAACAAAACCAGCTCTGTCTCGCTCTCCTGCCCTGTCTGAGACAGTTAGTCCCATCGATCGCACTCGACGAGCCTTTCCCACTGTAATCAATCCACCGCTGATTGATTTACACTGGATTGCATGTTCAGCATCATCTGGGGTGTGAGAGGTTCCACGTGCAGTGTGGAAACAGGAGGGCCAGAACAAAAGCTGTCAACACACTGTAAAATATGGCAGCTACAGCTAATTTGCCCAGATGATGCCAGTCTTGAAAATACTATTTTTTTTTCTTGGGACTTGTGAATCTCTTCTGATGCTGTGAGAGAATAATTCAAGTACAGATGCACTTGTTTTATGAGATTTATCATGTTTAAACAAGTCAGATCACTCCAGTCTTATTATATTTCATGAAAACTGAGTAAAAGTGTCTCTACTTTGTTAACAGATGAAATGTTTTCTCTTTGTCTCTCTGTTTTGGATGAAACATCTAGGTTCAAATGGGTGTTTATTGCCGTGCAGCCTCAGGTGGGTGCTGGGGGCTAACCAGCTTGCCTGTGTGGCTCCCGGGGGCCTCCAGGCCTCAGGGTGGCAGTGGGCCAGCGAGGCGTGGCTGCTGCCTCAATAAAGACTCCCGTAAGCAACCCAAGCCCAGGCTTCAAGGCCTTTACATGACAAACACACACCGGGCATGAATTAAAGCTCACGGTAACCGGTGACTAGAAGTGTTAAACGCAGCATCCGCGCTGAGGAAGCTTTGATTTAACCCCAGCGGAAACACAGCGAGTCCGTGTTTGAGACAAAGCAGAACACACCCAGGATGAAGTGATGCCGCTGTGAGCAACAGACTGGTGACTACACAGCGAACTCAACTCACATGCGTGAAACCACAGTGAAGTAAATCTACCAGGCGCGGTGTGTGTAGTGTTCCGTTTGGCACACAGTGCGTAAAAGTACAAAATGGATAAAAGTGCGCGGATAAAAAACATGAACAAGACTTGGAATGAGCTCCAAGTGACTGCAGAAACCCGGAGTACGCGTTCACTCTGGTAGTGAAATTCAGCTTTAGTGAATCTCTGATCGATATCTGCCAACTCATCAGTCCTGACAGACAGTGAATGTGGGTAAATAAAGAAATAAAATGTATTTGGGGAAAAGGGTGGTAGCAAATGTTAATTTTGCATTAGAGGCATAACCAGCCGGTGTTATCATATAAATGCTCATTGACTAACAGCAAATTTTACCCATGATGCCTGCAGGGATGTCTTACCTTTCTACCCAAAAGGCAAAAGCTGCAGCCCGCAGCACAAAGAGCGAAGCAGCAGCAAACCAGAGCCGAGCGATTCCAACAGAAGTGGCTCCAAACGCTCCAAATTCACTTTCTCCCGACTCTCATCTGCCCGCAGTTTGCGCGCTCATTCATAACCGGAGTGTAACTTGATTCCTCTTTGTGAACTCAGTTTGTTTTGTTGCTTTTTCGGCTGGAAATTGCATCTCAACTCGAAACACCGAAGCCGCACAAAAGGCAGCGACACGCACCTCACCCCGGATCCGCATCTGCTGTGTGGCGGTGCCCCGCTGAGCTGAGCGGCTCTGCGCGGACCTCCAGCACCGGCAGAGAGCCACGCACCGTCAAGTTAGATAATGGTACATTCACGGCTTCCGGTGAGAGTTTTCAAAATAAAACCGCTATTTTACAATGGGGAAAAAACATGCCAGAAACCATCAAAATACATTTATCTGCTGTCAATGAACGCACTCACCCAGCACTATAGATTAATCACACCTTCTAATGGTGAATGCATTGCCGCAAATGTGTATTACTTGCTTTTATCAGCTAAAGAACAGCTCTTAAATATTAAATGAAGTGGTTAAACCTATTAATAATTAACTTAACAGCAGACTGCTGCAACATCTGTTTCATTTTCTCTATAAACGATTAAATTCAATTGTTAAAAAACGTGCAACATTTTCTCAATCTGAAAATGGGTCTCAATGTTTGACATAAAGGGATTCTGTTCCATAGTGCTCTTCTCTAATATTTAAATAATACCTCTAGAAAAACAGTTTTCTTGCACAACAAATTACAATGAAAACCATAAAGATTTTAACAAGTGATGTACCTAAAAGATTTGGTGTTGAATCACGTGGTCTAATTTAATTAGTAGCAGTTATCATGTGTAAATGCATCATATGATCAGGTGTGCAAAATAGGAGAAAGTAAATGAAGACAGTCACATCATTTGATTAAGAGATGAAGGTAGATCTGTAACGATGTCTGTTCAATATTAGATAAAGCCTTGAAAAATGAGTTGGAATCTATTGTAAATAAAAATCTGATTGTTTAAATAAATGTACAAATTTACCGCATAATAAACAGAAAAACCTTTGCTGCTTCCAGCGGGGTTCAGACAAATGTATTTCTTAAAATCTGATATCTGTACTCGATATATTAATATATTTGCATGTGAATGGTAGGAAAAAATCCCGAATATCAGCCTTATATCTCTAATCTAAAGATGCTGCTTTAGCTAGTCATTCACTTATACCTTTTGCAGACTTTCTGCTTTTATTTTCAAGACAAGAATGCTTAACATCCGGTCATATTCTTGTTGTAAGTATGCTTGACACATTTAGGCTTCACAGAGCATGCAACTATTATATAGATAAACAAAACTCAGTCTTAAGTTATTGCAAGCACAGGATGTTATTTTATTGTTTTTTCCACTTTCAACCACAAATAGTAACTATACTAATTGAGTAGGTGGCTCATCTTCTACACTGACCCTCATCATCATCGTCTCTTCTCACTATCCAAAAGATATAAAAGTGTTTCCTGGCATTAGTTTTTGAATAATTCCTCTCAAATTGGTCGATTTAGAAATGTGATAGAAGTAGAAAATCCTTAATTTTGATCAAAAATGATATATATTGTAGCAACAAGTATGGAATGTAGGCAATGACATATCCAAAACTCACTTCAGATAACACCGACATTAAATGGTGACAATTCAATTCAAAGAGACTCACAATCCACATTAGTCATTTTCTTTTATCCAGTTTCTTTTTAATCTCACAAAACACATGAATCTGAGACATGAGCTCTTTTTTTTCCTTCTGTGCAGCTAAACAATCTCACCAATTTTAAAAACGAGGGAGAAGAAAATAATTTATACATCCTTTTCTTTTTTTAATCATATCTACAAAAATAAAATCAAATACGAGTACTAAGGCTTTACAGAAAAAACAAATTAACATATATAAAACAAGTGGGTCTGATCTCTCTATATTACATGAGTGAACAAGTTTTTTTGTTTTTTTAAAAAAAGACACAAAATAAAAAGACAATGAGATGATAGTTAAAGACGTGTGTATGCATACAGTAGTTTGCACATGTGCAGGGAAGTTTGTTTGTGCAACATTTTTGTTTTTAAAAAAAGGAATCAGTTATAACTTTTTTTACAGCCAGTTAGGGCCACAACGCTGATGTCAATGTACAAGATAACTGTATGAAGAAGGAAAAAAAAAAAAGAAATCATGGAGGATACAAAGAAACCAAAGTGTAGAGGTAGAAATTGGAGATGAAAAATGCTGTAGTTAGAGGTGGGAGGAAAGAAGAGATGTGTGGAGAAGAAGAGATCCTGATTCAACCAGCTCAGACTATCTCGCAATTTTTTGTGTCAAATTATGGCCAACACGTATGTCATGTCATGTGATTTTCATGCACAAAACTTGAGTCTCCCGGTCTGAGATGCTTGAAGATCAGCAGCCAAAATGTGGAGAAAACTAACAAATGTTGTTCCCTTCAACACCTGTGGAGAGATGTTTTTCACTTTGGTAGAACATTTTGATGTTTTTAGCACAAATTCCTCAAGTTCATACAGGGTCAGCCACTATAATCAGCAGCTCTCATTTTAAGTTTCATTTTTTTGTTTGTATGCAAGAGCCAAGCTACACTTGTTTTCAATGGCTAAAGAGTGAAAACCTTCCACCAGGCAGTGAAATATTGTTTTAATAGTAGAATCAGTGGCTGGTAGTGTGTAAATATACTTCGTTCAGTTTGGTAGTGTATTGTCAGTTTTGGTAACCTGGTTAAGAGGCTGGGTAACTCACTAAAGCACTCCTCATTTAGTATTTGAAACCAGCTCAAATAAAATTCAGTCCAGTGTGATTCTGCCCAGCTTGAGAAGAAAAAACCCATCAAACTGGTACACGAAAGAACTTCTCTAGAAGGAGTTCTCTCCTTGTAACAGTTTAAATACATATTTTCTGTCTAGTGTGTGTTAGAACAAGATCCAACAGATATAGTTTGAGAAAAAAAAAAGGAGAAAAGCACTTGGCTTTAGTGTCAGTCTTTGCTGGTTGCCTCAATCAAGGTGTACAAAAACTCTTCGGAACGTCAAAGACAATAAATGACTCCTATATATGATCCAAAAATAGTTAAAAGAAAAGTTCAACATTTTGGGAAATACGCTAGATGAGACTGATAACCATCCTCGTGGCTGGAGCTAGCAGATGGTTAGCTTAGCTTTGCGTAAAGACTGAAAACAAGGTGAAACAGCTAGCTTGGCTCTGTCTAAAGGTAACAATATCACCTCTAAAGCTCACTAATTAACACATTATATGCTAACATGCTGGTAGGCAGAGCCAGGCTAGCCATTTTCCCCTGTTTCCAGTCTTTATGCTAAGCTAAGCTAACCGGCTGCTGACGTTAGCTTCATATTTACCTTACAGATAAAAGTGGAATCGATCTTCGCAAGTAAGTGTCTTTCCCAAAATGTCAAATTATTCCTTCAAATAAAATTTTGCTTCATCTAACTGTGCTGCGATCACAGAACAGTTGCATATAGCAGTTATTTTATGACGTGTGTGTGTGTCTCTCACTGGACAGCTACTAAAGAGCACAGTCCTTTCATGGCTTTGGATGTAGGTTAGATGGAAACACTATGTATTTATGGTATGACCATGGGGTGGGAGTTGCTGGTTCACAGTCTTTACCGTGGTATTTACACACACAATACACTGGAGGGAGAGGGCTAAAGGATGCACAGTCAAATATTGTAGTGTAGACAGGCAATGTCAGCGGTGATATTTGGCAGCAATTTGATTGAGTGACAAACAGGCTTTCAGCGAAAATTCAAGTTTCTAAGTTTGAATCTGTATTTGTCCTCTTTCCTCACACTCGTCGTCAACATTGCCCGCCTTGAACCTTGCCCCAAGACATCCTAAATCTCCCAAACTCAACTCCTAAACAACTTCACATGATGGGAACAGCTGTGTGAATCCACTGAGCTTGTCATTTTAAAATCGCTGAGATCCCTGTACGCCTCTGAAGCAGCGCCGAAAAATAAAACCTGCCAGCATTTCAGTAGTAAACAGCGCAGTATGTTTCCAGAACTTAAAAATGAACAATCAACATGAACCATGTAATGATCAATATGTTGCACTGATGCTTCAAAAACATCCATCTTGTAGCTTAAAAGAAGGCTTAAGGATATGTCAGTGTGGCATATGACATATTGACAACATTAACTCTAGTGTTAGAAGGTCTGAGATGAATGAAATGGTTAAATTATGTTTGTGTGTGTGATGTTGGTTTCCTTACCCAGTGCAAATAACCTGAATTATATAGACACAGTCCTTCGGCCGTGGTAGCAGGTGAACTCAGTGTAAAGCAACCAATGGAGGGGGGGAGGGGACCCCCGGAGGCCATCTTGGCTCAAACGTCGGCCCCTAAATAAAGCCAGTGGCATCTCCAGTCCCTGATCCGTCCACTGTAGAGGACATACATTACAGAGGGATGCATTGTGGGTAAAGTGCAGGGGTGATGGGTCCCTCTGGTTTTTCCTTAAATTAACATTTCAACACTTTTCTGCTCCGTTCCTTCAACCAGCTCGTTAAAGCCAGACACACAACTCATTTTCCTTCACAAATATCCAACTTGGTCATTTTTCCACTTTCAGTTCTTCCAACTTTTCCTTTCTCTTCACCAGTCAACTTGTCTTCTGCCTTTTTTCTTCCTTCATACGGTTTCCTCACTCCGTCCTGGACTCCCTCATGCTCTGGTAGTCAGAGGTTGTGGTGACCTCAGAAATCCCAGCTTCCTGGTGTCCCAGGCCACCAGAAAACAAAAAAAGAAAAACAGCCACAGTCCTTCCTGGGGCTCTGTTCCACTGGCCAGTGCATGCAGGGATGAGGGGCGAAGGGAGGCGGGGCTGAGGCGCCCGAGTCTGACAGTGGGTACATATGGGTGCGTCCGTGTGCCAACAATCAAAGTTAAGTGACTGAAACTAAATCCACTCTGCAACGACATCAGAATCCAGTCGACTGAATCCTGGGCTCTGCTAGACTCCCGTCTGTGCCTGGTTGGGTTCAAGAAAAAACAACATGTTATTTAGTATAGACAAGAGTTGAAACTGCATCGTCAGCCATTGTCCTGCAAAGGTTTAAGATGCAAATTCAGTGCCCCCTCACCGTCTCCTGAGCCGCGATCCAGAGATGGTGTTCTGGAGACGGTTGCCGATAGACACTGTTGTTCCTCTGACTCCTGATTGACAGAGGGCTCTCTGAGGGTTTTCAAAAGTGTGTGATGGGCCTTCTCCATTTCCTGTAAAGAGGTGGAGATGCAGAAAAGCCAATATGATACGAACAGAACATCAACGTAATTATGCTAGCTGGTGAGAAGTGAAAAGTGAATCTTTACAAGCAACAAACTATCGTAAACATGATGGGTTAAATCACAACAATATCCTGCTTGAATATCCATGTTTGGCCCAGTGGATCACTTTGTTGCGTGTTGTTGTTATTTATCCTCCCAAGACACAAATAAGCCTCCTAACTAGTTAGAAAATACATAAGAGAAGGAAAAGAGAGAAGAGAGAGAGGGGGCAGGCATAAAAGTGAAACTAAAAAGAAATCTTAACAGCTTTTCTTGGTCCATATTTCATTGTGGTTCTTAACTAAAAACATGCACATAAAACTTTCAACCACACTTAAATAGTGTACTGCTGAAAGCTGAAACAACCACAGTGGCGGGATCTGAGAAGCATCACAAATATCAGCCATGTTTGATCCGGGGTGCTGCTCTCACGAAGCAGATGCATCTCTCTCGGGAAGTGTGTCGACCCGCTAACAGAAGGTGATAATGAGGCGCTGCCAGGTGTATATTCTGGCTATCCCCCCTTGAATTTGGACAAAACAAACACATTGGCTGGTGGGAGCCTGCTTTCACAGTCTGAACGCTTTGCGATTGCTGTCCAGAAAACGTTCAGACCGGTTTGAGCTTTCTGCATGTTAAATCGGGTGGAGAGGACGCAGACAGATCATCAGCCACCTTGTCGCCACCTGAACACAAACTCACCTTCAGCTGGCGCAGCTTGCTAGTCAGCCCCTCAATCGTGTGGAAAATCTCATCCACATTTTTGATCACGTGACTCTGGTGCGATTGGCCCGTCTCTTCTTCCTGTTCCAGTTGCATAGCCTCTGATTGGTTGGGCTCTGAACCGCAGGCAGGTGTTTCCTCCTCGGGCTGCGTCTGTGGTGATGTCACTTCCCCCAGAGGCTGGGGGGAGTGGCTGGCGGTGGGGGTAGGTGGGTCGTTGGGGTCATCAGTGGCACTCTCTCCCTGCTCTGTAGGCATCACCAAGTAGAAAGTGTTCCCTAGAGGACAGACGTGAGTAATTTCAGGGGTAAAATTAACACCAAATTGAAGATTATAGATTATATTCTATATCTAATATCTTGATGAATATTACACATGTAAATAAAATAACTTGTCTGATAAAAACTGCAGCACTTGACCAATTTAGTTATCGTTACCCTGCGTAGTGGCCTCGCCTCTCGGCTTGGATGATTGGTCGGAGGGGAGGGTGACATCATCAGTGATGTCATCAGGGACAGAAGAAGAAGAAGAAGGACCCGCAACCACAGCTATGCACAGAGGATAGACGTGTGACGAAGAATAAAGTGTGTGTGTGTGTGTGTGGGGGGGGGGTGTTTGTGTGTGAATGAAAGAAGAGCGAGAAAGAGTTAGGCGAGGAAGTTGATAGGGGAGCAGGTGTGGGATCAGTGTGTCGTTGTGTTGTGGAGAGCAAGCAGAGAGAAGAAAAAGTGTGTAAGAAACCAAATTATGAATCACCGAGTGCAGAGAAGACATGCAGAGGAAGGCAGCCATCAAAGACACCCAGATTTTATCCAAAAACAGACAGAAAGTACAGTCAGCTGATCTCTTTCCGTTCAATCAACACCAGGTTTTCATCTCACAGGAACAATTTATCTTGAAATAAAGGTTTCAAATTTGTATCTGAGGATTAAATTAACTCAGAGTGATCAGCCAGCCCTGCTCAAGAATTAAAGGTAATTATTTGAAAGCCTTTCTCAATCCGATCCGTTACCTTTCCTTATGACCTGAACGCTTGGCTGCTCTGCGTCCGGGGGCGGAACCTCTTCAGGCTCAGCATCCCATTCCCTGGTGCTGAAGCTGAGGTCAGTCTCCAGAGACTCTGGCTGCTGTCTTTCGGCGAACGAGCTCCTTTCATTGGCCGTCTCGTTGGTGGGCGTGTCATCTGAATCATGGCTCCAACCGTCCTCTTCGAAATCTCGTAATATGAGGTGCCTCAGTGTTTCAACTGTAAAAAAAAAAAAAACAAAATTAATTGGTTTTGATGTTCTGACAGGTTGATTATTGGCTGATTACTAAAAAGCTATTTAAAATGGACTTGTTGATTTGCTTTTTTTGTAATGACAGGCTTACACTAAATACAGTATAAAACAAAATGCACTCACTTTGGAAACTTATATTTGGACTGAACTACATCTGTTACATTACAGGTTATAAACCTATTAAAATGAATCAGATGATCACATGTTAACTATCACTAACACCCAACAGTTTGTTGAAGCGATGCAGTTGTTTCTGATTCCTTCTCACCGTCTTGTAAAGCGGCCTCTGCCACACCGACTGCTTTTCTTTCACCGCAGATGAAAGCTCCTGATTGGTCCGAAGGTGCGTTGGCTGAGAGCCCAATGTCGTCGTTGGAGGAGTGAGCCTCCATGGAATCTGACTGCTCCGTCATGGAGTTGTCTGGAAGATTTCAAACAGATGAAGGTAAAAAATAATTCATTAAATCCTGTTTTGTGAGTAAGCAGAAAGATCTGCAGACAGTTCACATATTCCAGGCTGATGATTATAATGTGATCATTACCTGCATAGGCGTTGCTGCCAGTAGACACTGGGGATACACTGCGTAGACTGGGGGAACTACAGAAAATACAAACACAACACACACTAAGCATACGCAAGGCGATGAAAATATATGTATGAAAAGAAGAAGAGAAGCGCACGAGAAAATGAAAACACATCTAACAGAATAAAACACAACATGTCTTAAAAGTAACCTTCCTGCAAAGGAGCCCTGACACATTCCTTTATTTGTTACTCGTAGACATAAGATTTACTCACGATATAGGTATAGAACCGTGATTGATCAGGGGTGATGAACCGCCAGCCAATGACATGGTCTTTTCAAGTAAATCCTTCCAGCTGTGAAGCAAAAATCAAAAGTCAACACGTGCTGCAAACGTACAGCACAGCAAAACATATGTTTCTGGAGGCTGAAGGAGAACACGGATGCTCAGTAAGCCTTCCTGAGGTAAATACCATTTATAGAAAAGAGCTTACGTGTTTTTCTCTGATGACGTCCCAGCCACCAGCTCATAGATCTGCCTCTCTGTGGTGCTGATGACGTAGAGGGCTTTGTTGTCTGGTGAGAAATCACAAGATTTACACATTTGATCAGGACCACAAAAGAGCAGGAGAGCGCTGATTCTCCATCATTTTAAAAATGTGCGTTCCTAGGTGTGACCACAGTCTTACCTGTAGCTACTGAGCGGACCAGCAGCGAGTCCAGCTTCACCAGAGGGCTGAAGGAGGTCTTGCTGTCTCCGCTGCCTCCTCCGCCTCCACCCAGCCAGCGGGATGGATATCTGAGCTGCAGCCGGTCGTCTGGGCCCCTTTGTAGAAGGACCAGGCAGTCTGACAGCAGTAAGGCTTGAATCTCTGATGGAGGGACACAGAGACAAGTGATTACAGGCTACGAAACCAAACTGATGAGACTATGTATCAATACAGACTGTATCCATACAGATGTACTGACCTATCTGCTTATCTTTGCTGACTTTCCACGTGAGAGGACCTTCATGAATCATTCTCTTAGTGGTGAGGTCCAGACTCTGTGAGACAGAAGAGTAAAACAAAACACATTTAGGTAATAAAGGAGGAAAAGCTTCTATTAGACATGGTCGGTGGCTTTCATTACTACATGAACAAGGAAGTAAGGGACAAGGAAAAAACAAAACCAGGTTAACCAGCATAAAGTGACTACCTTGAATAGAGGGGCAGCGTCCAGCCTGCGTTGGTATTGGCTGAGGCGTTGCCGGTGTTCCGTTTCCCTGACAACCTCGTTGACAGCCTGCAGTATCCCTCGGCAACACGCCTGGGCGCGCTGAAGCGAGGGGAGGTCCGACGAGCCGGCTAAACAGAAAACAAGAATATCAGGCTTAAAAATCACATACTTTTTTTGGCTTAGGTTTTCCTGTGTTGATGGTTATCATACGATGCATCTCTTGATTCCTCACCCTCTGTGTGTTTCATGATGTTGTCCAGCAGCAGGGGGTACTTGGTGAGTCTCTGCATCTCTGACACCAGCAGGTCTTTGAGCTGAAGCCTCCGACAGTGAGGACTCGCTTCGCACTCCTGAACAAAAGTCAAAACACATAAGCACATAAGTCACAAGGCTACAAGTACTAAAACAGTTATAGCTACTTGTACAGTACTGCTAGAAATATAATAATCATCTTGGTAAAAGTAGAAAATCCACATTCCTAATCAAGTATGACAGAAATTACTGATAAAATCATTAACACCATTGTCTTTTTGAGTGATGTGTTCACGGGAGCATGAATACACGGACGTGTGTGTGTACCTGGATAATGTGGGCGAAGCGAGGGTCTTTGCGCTGTTTGTTCTTGATGAGCTCCAGAGCCTGAGATTGCTGGCTGCACAGCTGCGACGCCTGTTCCTGAAACTCGTCTCCAGCTGCCCCTTCAAACTAAAAGCACACGTGCCGCTGTTAACACACTAAATAACGTGTCGGCACATGAAACAACTTTCACATTACAACAGAAATGGCGAAAGACGATGAAAACAGAGATAGAAGGATAGCGGATGGAACTGATGGCTCACCCTGGCCAGCATAATGTCCCCAATGTCCTGAACGATGGGGGTCTCTCTTCGCTTCTTCATCGCCTCGCACAGACTGGCTGCAAAGAAGCGATACAGGGGCAACATTAAGAGTGGCATTAAAAAGGAACTCACATATTTACCTTTGGCAGATAGACTCACATTTGCATTTTAAATACTGATAATGTACTCATGAGACCAGCGTGAGGATTAGAAGAATAAACTATTTTTTTTAAGAGTGGCTGAAAAGACAATTATTGCAAATATTACCAATAAGATAATCCACAAAACTACCTAAAATACATAAAAACTTCATATAATATAATCACATGGTCATATGGTACAAAACAAAACCATTTGCTAGTGTAGTATGGCAATTATATCATACCATATACTTCCATGTTGGCTCTAAATTAAAGCCCAGAATACATATTGACTCAGTATAGCTGCAGGCTGACACACACAGTCACGACCTTCGTTTAGTATTTGCTTCACTTATTATTATTGACCTAGCAACATACAGCCCTGCATATACGTTGACTCAAAGTACAATTCACACTTTATTGTGCAAACAGAAACAGCGGCAGAAGAAGCAAAAAGCAGTGACATGAAAGTTCATCTTTAAATGCTTACTCTTCTTAAAGCTTCATTTCTTTATTTGAAAATAGTCTGAAATGGTGTTATTTTAATTAGCTATATGACCATAAACAAGATCATAATAATCCACAGCCAAACCAAATATTCTTCACATGAGAAAACATGCAGCTATGCCTGTAATTACGGTAAATACATGTACTGTATGGACACTCAAATGAGTGCCAGATATGTTCTTTTTCTATTCATTTCTGTACATTCATATAAAAAACCCTGACACACAAGCACACTCACACACACACACACACACACACACACACACACACACACACAGACTGACCGTGGAGTTCGTAGACCTGGGGCAGGTTGGGGAAGATGCAGGCCAGCTCATCCGAGTTCAGCACCGACCTCATCTTCTGGAAAAAGACCTGGTCCAGGACCTTCAAGGTCCGCAGGTGGGACGCCTCGGTGGTGAACAGCTCTGATGATGAAGAGAAGAGAGGAACAAACAGAGAAGGTAATCAACATCAGTGCACAACCATCTTACTATTAGACATTTAAAATTTTCTTTATCATGATTGTGGAGTATCAAGCAGCTCTGTGAGGTTAAATGATAATTACAATGACATTAAAATGTGACTCGTACCGTATATGACGGCCTGTCTGTCCACCTCCCTCGGACTGAGAGTGGCGAGGAGCTGAGGAGGAACTGTGTCCTGCCAGTTCAGACCGTCACACACCTCCTCCTCCAGCGCCGCGGCATCGGGCAGCAGGGCCAGCGGTGAGTCCACACTCCTGCAGAGTCACGTGCACACACAAACACATAAACACAGGTAGGGGAGATGGAGCGACAGAAGGATGGACAGAACGTGGCAGAAAACAGATGTATGGATGGAGAGACAAACAGGAAAAACAAACAATTTTTTTATACAAACAAAGCTATTACAAAACAAAAAAATCTCTCGTATTCACCTAACATTACGGGAGTTGCTGACATTTCTTAATTCAAGAGTTTTGCATGTTGAAAAGAAGTCAGCCATCTTTATTTCGATTTCCTGTCAGACAATAAGCTAATCATCTATGGGGATGACATTGAAACTCACCTGCGTCTAGACCGAGGGGTGTATGGGGGTGTAGGGTTCTCTAGAGACCTGAGTTTGAGAGAGAGTGGAGAGAGAGATGGCATGAGGTGAACGCCTACACTTCCAGGGGTAACGTCCAGGGTGTTTGAGTCATTTTGGATGTAAAGCTTTCATTAAAGGGGAGAGTTTGGATTCCTTGAAGCTTATTTCATTATTTTAATCTTAATTTCTCCCTGCCTGAAGGATGCAAAATAAATGTCTGTATCCAAGTATCATCTCTAAGAGATTTGAGATGATTCCAAAAGTCAATGTGAAAACACCCCAGGGAGTCCGGCTTAGTGAATCTTTACCTTGCAGAGCTGCTGGATGCGGATGATGAGGTGCTGTGCTGCAGCGGCCTGAGACCTGGTCCCTCCCTCTCCTCCCCGCAGTCCTCCATGTCCACGTCACTACGGGAGCGGGGGACAGACTCCGTTCCTGAGACAACGCCCCGCCGACGCCCTTCTCCCTGAGCCTTCAACGACTCGCTGCGTGCCAGACGCACCGAGATCGTGGGGCTGCAAGAGAGCGCGTAATGAAGACATATAGCATTTTATTATATACTGAATATATACTACAGGTGAGGATGTAGTTTAAGAGGTTAAACAGCACTTCAGAGCTACCTGTCCATGCTGTCTTCTCCCAGGCTGCTGGAGGAGAGCCTCTGGGGGTCGGCAGCGTCGCCTCCCTCCTCTCCTGTCGTCTCTGTGTGATTCTCAAACTGCTGAATGATGTTCCTCACACTGCCAGGACGGACTGCGCACACACATATGACTTAACTGTACAGTGTGATAAAATAGCACACATGCACTATCAGCAGAAAGGGCTGATGTGTATAAAATGAGGCGAGAACAATGAGTTCCATAAAGAACAACTTAGCTGGGTATGTTTGGAGAAAAGCAACATTTAACTAAAGAGTAAAGACAAAAAGTGCAATGACAAAAAAATATATATACCTTCGGTGGGTGACAACGGGACATGGAATGCTACAAAAGCAAAATGAACCAAAAAGAAACAATGAAATCAGAATAACAAGATACAACGAAAATCCCATAAATCAATAAATAAACCTGCAAAAACAATAACAGGGCAAACAGAGGACAGGAAGAAATCAATGGTGTCTGACAAATACAATGAGTGAGAGAATCACATGTTTGTGTTTGCGTGCCTCTAATGTGGTGTGCCAGTGTACCAACGCTGGCAGTTGGTGATGACCTTTGGCAGACAGACTCACATTTACATTTTAAATACTGATAATGTACTCATGAGACCAGAGTGAGGATTAGAAGAATTATAATTAGCATTTAGACAAAGGGCTGGATTTAGATGTCAGGTTATAATAATGATTTCCAGAGCGATAGAAATACCTCTAAATGAAGCCACTGGCAAGAGTTATCATTTACTGTTAATTTGTGTGTGTGTGTGTGTGTGTGTGTGTGTGTGTGTGTGTGTGTGTGTAATTTACTGGACTGGGACGTGGACCGGGGTTTGCCGATGTACTTCAGGATGGGATTTCTCTTTTTTTCCTCTCCATCTTTCTCTTTCTTGATACCAGTCAGCTGTGGAGAGAGGAACCATAAAGTCACATCATAAAATCAATGCGTATACTTCTTATTTCAAATATAAGCTATACCAGTGGATTTTTGTTTACCCAAACTTGGTGCTCAACAGTTAAGTTTAAAGGGCTTTAAGGAAAGGTTTTAGAGTTTGGTTGCTATTTGAACACAAATCATTTGATTTAAGCATCTTTGAATGTGAAAATGCAGTTCCAGTATTTCAGAAACGGCCAAGCTCCAGTAAAAAAACCCTTGAAAAGAGAAGTCAGACTAGGTGGCAAGACTTCTACAGTTGAGCTCTGGGTGTGTAAATAATACCTAAGTACCACAGTGATATACAAAGCGGTAACTCAGAGCGCACACCCCCATCAAACCCAGAAAAGGAGATGGGAGTATAGCAGGAGAGGACCAGACCACACAGATGAGCTAATAGACTTTTACGTCACTGCTAAAAAAAAAAACAGTGTATAATACTGTAATTGCAATATGAGTTGCAACACAAATCATATTGCAGAATGTTTTCTGTTCTTGCATATTTTAAGAAAGAAAAAAAGATGGCCATGTTTACAGTTGCACGTACATTTACAACCCGCCTTGTTCAGTCGCCGCCCTTACCTTTTTCGTCTTTAAGAAAGCGAGCCACTTCTCCTTCTCTGTGCTCAGACCAGGGAAGACCTTGGAGTCTCTTAGCTTGATGCCAGAATGACGCAGGTATAGGAGCACGGCCGCCGCCAGAGGAGAACTGAGGGAGAGGAGCGAGGGGGCGGGGAGAGAGAGAGAGAGAGAGAGAGAGAGAGAGAGAGAGAGAGAGAGAGAGAGAGAGAGAGAGAGAGAGAGAGAGAGAGAGAGAGAGAGGACAAACATGGTGGAGGGAAATGAGAGGAGAATAGACCACAAGGAGAAACAAACAAAGAAAAGGTGTTGAGAAAGAATTAACCAAATCGCTCAGGCAGGTGCTGTTAAATCACAATTTCACTCCAACAGACAAGACACTTGTCTTACCTTCTGTCCTCTTCGTGCTTTGAACTGGAGCGGGGACAGAAAGAGAGACATAAAAAGGCAGTTAACTCCCTCTGCAATAAGTAACAGGCTTTCAAAGAGATATCCAGTTTAATTCCTCAAAGTTAAATCCACTTCATTCAGGTGCAAAGCAACGATGTAAGAAACAGGCTGTAGTGCAGCAGTCATGTGACGGGAACCGGCCTATGTGTGTGTATAAAGTCAAAGAAGTAAATGTCATGTGGTTTTTTGCGGCTGTGGTTATGACCTTTGTTATGATAGCTTGGGCAAGCTCCTTCTGTTGCTTTGTAATAACAATTTTATTGGGCCCCAAACATCTGACCCTGTTGCTAGGCAAACCTGGTTTAACAGTCTTTGTGCGTGTGTTAATACTCGCTTCATGATTAGAGCCACATGCAGAAGTAAACCAGTGTATAATTAGTTAAGAGGTGGATTTAAACCAAGAAAATCAGTTTCAAGTAAAATCTTGAAAGTGACGTTGTTTGTGAGTCAACTCCAGAAAATGAACCCGTGTCCTCGCCATGAACCTAAAGTTGTTGCAATTTTACAGATTTTGGTAAAAGGAAAAAACATGATGCAACAGCAGTGTTTGAGTAAGTCACAGACTCACAGTATTTCCCAGAGGGCGGTGACCTGTCTGTCCACCACCTGTCTCTCTTTCACCGGGTCTCCATCCAGCTGCTGCAGGTCTCCTTCTCCAAACAGAGAGCCAAGACCCATCATCTGCTTGTTCCTATGAAACACAGAAACACAGGTTAATATGAAATCGACATCTTCTGTCAGATGGTAGTAATAATGTTTATAGGGCTGAAACGATTCCTCGAGAAACTCGAGTAACTCGATTACTAAAAATCCTCGATGCTAATTCTTTGCATCGAAGCTTCGTTTAATCCATACTGCTCAGTGGTCACTGTGTTTCCACGGATGATTATTACTGCCGCACAGAGCGCTTCTTCTTCTTCTTCGGGTTTTATGGCGGTTGGCAAACAACGCTATGGTGCATTACCGCCACCAACTGGAATGGAGCGTGGATCTGGATCTAATTGTGTCTAGCTTCACAGAGCGCTTACGTTGTGGATACGTAAAGTAGACGTGATTTGATGGCGCGGACTGGAAAATGGAGAAAGGTAGAGATAATAGTGAGGAGCGAGGCGAAGGGACAGGCCAGAGAAAACGACAGAAAGTGTCAAAAGTTTGTATACGCATCCAGTCCACAGAACGGACCCGACACAAGGTAACGTTAACGTTAGCATTTAACTTAGCAATATGATTGCTAGTTGAGATGAAGGCTAGTGAAGAATGTAAGTTAATTATGGCTATATGTAATGGCTAGTTAAGAACGTAAACATGGTGGCTAGTTATTATGTTCCTAAGTTAGCTATGTTTTGCTAAAGAAAATAACCACAGCAAATAAACTGCTGCAGTCAGTTTGTGAAAGCCTGAGCTTTATTCATGTCATGTTCATAAGACCGGCTAATGTACGTTCTTAACTGTAGTTCTGAAAGTTAAGTTGCACCAACTTAAAAGCAATGTTTATGTATATGTTTACCTTTTTAAACATATATACTCTTCTTTTCTCTTTTGTGAATTTACTATTGCTCTTTAATAAGGCAAAAGTATCTCTTATCCGATTACTCGATTAATCGATGGAATAATCGGTAGAATACTCGATTACTAAAATAATCGATAGCTGCAGCCCTAAATGTTTATCAATGTTACCAACAAAACAAATCTGAAGTAATGTACCTGTAGTCCTGTATCTGGTCCTGGATGTCCGGCAGCACTTGCTGCTGCAGCTCAGACAGAGGTCCTCTGATGTCCTCCTGGGCATGAAGTCGACTTTCTGAGGGCACGATGGGACACAACATGTCAGCGGGTACACTTCCTCACAAGCTAACGTAATCATTACAGCCATGTGGCTCAAACTTTGAATTAATCAGTCACAATTCAAATTTCCAGTTCATTTTTTTAGTCTCACATGAAAGAAGACCGTACAAATCTTTGACTGGAGGCATAAATATCGATATAAAAAATGCAAAACAAATTGTCTTACCTATATCTGTCAGATACTCCTCTCGTACTTTGATTTTCAGGGGCTAAAAGGAAAAAAAAGAAGTTGTACTGTAATATTACTGTATCACAAACATTTCCCAAAGAAGCCATATTACTTTTTAACAGAGGATTTCAAAAAAGGTGATCATTTAAGTTCTGTGATGCCAAATACAATCACTTTTGCATCACCACATTGCAACACTAGCAGCCAATACTGGGATGTAACAGATAAAGGAATATAGATATAAAATTATTAAGACATGTTGGTACATACAGCATCTGGGTCCAGGAAATGGGAGCAGATCTGAGGTGCAAGTGCGCGGGCGTCTTTAGGACTGGAGCCCAGGTAGGCCTCCACCGACAGGTAAAACAGCTATTGTAGACACACATAAGCATGAATGTAAGCAAGCTAACCCAGATATACACATACAGATGTTGAAAATCAATGTTTTTGTTTAGTTACGTGTCAAGATACTACAATAAAATAAAGTTATAGATAAGATTTTTGATTATCTGCATTTACTCCAGATGACAATGACATCCAAAAACAGCAGAATAAATTTAAATTCCTAATTAACCAAAATTACAAGTCATCAGTCCCAAAGAACACACAAAGGAAAAAAGAGACATAAAGGAGGACAGAAAATAAAGGATAAATCTGACATAAAATATAACGTAGACTGACCAGAGGGTTGGGGTCCAGGAGCTGTGTGAAAACGTATCTCATGAACACAGCCATGTGTGCCGGTCGTGACTTCAACAACTCGATGTCCTGGAACGGACCGTCCATCTGAGAGACAGACGGAGAAAAAGAGGAAAAATATGAATAATTGCATAAATGGAGGGAGCAGCGAGATGTAGCGTAGGAAAAGGAGGAAAATATAGAGGCGGCAAAAAAAAAAAGACAGCTGGAAATCACATCAATGCGGATTGATTAGAGTTGCACCAAATGTCCTTCTCACCTCATTAAATGCATAGCCGTAATCTTCTTCATCCTCTTCCTCAGGGCCGATGATCTGGGCCTTTCCGCCCTTTGAACACAGACACACACACACACACACACACACACACAGATTTCAAGAAATGGACAGCACTCGGTCGCACACTCGAGGACACTGGACAGCGGGTCCAAGCACATCTGCTGCTTTCATTCATATACTGCACATGCGGTGCTCAGAGCAAAAGAGTTGGGTGACTTGTCTCATACATTTTAAACAGCTATGCAAGTCACAGTGGTGCATGACAGAGATGGAGAGGAACAGATGAAGAGGAGTCACTGTTCAGTATAACCCAAACAGAAGGGAGCGTGTGATTATATATGTGCATTTACACTGCATGTGAGGATCTTATTGCCACGGACATCTATCTTAAAGTGATTGCAAGTGCGTGTGTCCATCTCACCGAATCAGACAGGGTGTGTGTGTCGGAGCTCTGCCGTCGGTGTTGGGGGGTCCTGAAGGAGGATGAGGGGGAGGAGTGGGGACTCTCAAAGGCCTGGGGAGGAGGAGGAGCAGGAGGAGGGAGGGAGGATGAGGGGGACCATCACATACACAACAAACGCACACGTACAATCTCACCAGTTTATGAGAAGACAAGACTGTGCAGCCTACCTCCATGTCTCCCTCGCTTGAGTCCACTGATAGTCGACCTACCAAAGCACAGAGCAGTTTTAAACCACCACTTATACTATGAGAAAAGGTTAGATTTTTAGAGCATATGGCCTCAGAGATAAGTAACCCCTGACGTATTCCACAACAGCAGACTCATTTTAAGCTACGGTCACTTTGTTGATAAAATATTCCCTTCAGGGATTTAATTAATAAAACATTTTTGGGGAGTACAAAAAAACTTAAAGAGATCTCCCATTTATTTGACCTATTTCTGTGTATTTTGATATTTGATATGTAGACCAATTAAACCAGGAACTGTGCATGCTAAACTTTAGAACCAGTGTGAATCTTTGCAGAGCAATGATTTCATCGAACAGGTAAAGAGATACAAACCTTCTCCTGCTATGACGTAGCTCGTGACAGTGTCTGATCGCGTCCCGTCCTGCAGAAGCAGAATAAAGCATCAGTTAATTTTCAGCACTGGCTGTAAAGGTAAATTACGCATGGCATCGTTAAAGCTGGATGAATTGATTTTTGGGGGGCAGCAGAACAGGCTGTAGACACAACAGTGACATGTAGATTTGAATTTAAAACTGTTTGACAGCGTCTAAATTAAAATCTGACGCTGTAAGCAGGACAGTGGTTGCAGTTATGGCAGGCAAATGTATTAAACCACATGATGTTTTGTCTACGTAATACAAGCAGAAAGATTTATCTGGCCACATGACTAGAACATTGAATTTGAATACTGTAACTGTGCTTTTATTTTAGTTTCGTGTGGCCTGGTCTCTGACGCAATGCAAATACTTTTGCAGGTCAAATTCCACTTCCCATACTCTATGCCGGCAAAACCAAAAAGTTAAATATATAGAGGGGTTTTCAGTGAATATAGAAATTAAAAAATAATAATAAAACGGGCACGTCTCCTCACCAAATCTTGCTGAATCTTGACCCTGACTTGGTGAGCTCTCCTCTTGGCACTTTCAATCCGCTCCTCCAGTGACGGCGACGGGTTCCTCAACTGCTCCTCAAGCAAGTCCTGTAAATTGGTCAGGTCTGGTTATCAACAGCAGATTTTAGCTACAAAACTAATTATGCGGATAGCATGATGCAACAAGGGGTTATGTAGAACACCACAGTATATAATAATGTGAGACATTATGGATCCTTACATGGAAATTCTCTGTTTTCTTTGACTCTACAGGGATCAGAACTGCTTATTTGTTTGTGTGTGGGTGTGTGTACCTGCAGTTCAGCCTCTTCCTGCTCCAGCATTTTCCTGAGTATCTGAGTGGCATGTTTCTGTACTTCTGGGTCCTGAAAGACAGATTACAACAGAAATTGTAAATCACTTAAATGATGTACACCAAAGCAGGTACAATATGTTTTCTTTGTCTAAAACAAGTAACTATATATTATCAGTTTCAAAGCTTAATATCTTAATCTATCAATCCTTAATATAATTTCATTCACCTGTAGTGGTTTGGGTCCAGTGATTCTTTGGGAAGGGGTGCTGCTCAGTCCAGACGGCAAGGGTGGAGGTGGAGGGGGTGGAGCCTCCCCACCCAGAGACGTTCTTTGATTGGATGTGAGGTCAGTAGAGAGGGGCTCTAAGGGCAAGGAGGTGGCTGAAGGGGGTGGTCCTTGTAGTGTCAGAGCTACGTATGTTCCAGCTATGGGACGATAAAAAAAATGGAATCAGGTAAACTCTTGAAAAAGAACAGGGACATAACAAACACATTTATTTCAAACTTACATTTGATGAGCTTTACCACCTCCTGATGGGACATGGAGGACACCAGCGAGCCGTTCACCTGAGAGATGGAGACAGAAGGAAAATCAGCAACACTAAAAACAGGAAGAACCCAGTAACTATCAGATTCAGTGTCTGCGATGGAATGAAGTAAAAACCTTTATGATTCGGTCCCCCTCTTGGACCCCAGCCTTGACTGCTGCACCACCTGTAAAGATGAGTACAGGCATACAGTGAAGCTCATGTAGCGAAAAAACAACAACACAGTTTTAACTCAGATGTCATGTTTGCCACTACAGACAACTTATTTATCACTGTCAATGCCATTTAAGTCATATTATATTTGAAAAATAATCTCCAAAATAAGCAGTTTTGCTGTTGTGCGTTTGATTTTTTCAATACCTGGGAATTTACTTTAATTTTCTAAACTGTATATGAACGCTGTATCACAAGTTTTGGTCAATTTAATCACAAAATCTGTCCGTTTAAATATATGATCTCATTAAAAAAAGAGGGAAAAAACATCTTTTCATGGCAGTTTGCTGGGGCATCTGAGTGTAAAATAACAGAACAAGCATTATGATAACATCAACACATCAGCTGTCTCACCTGGTCTGACATTCTGCACTAGCTTGACTCTCTCTCCACACACTGTGAAGCCGAAACCGAGCTGGTCTTTCTGCACGACCACACATCTCTGGACAAGACCAGGACCTGTGAGAGGAGGATGGAAGGATGTAAAAGGGTTTGGGCAGGGGGGGGTATTACATTTTTTTGAATATAGTAAAGTTTTAAAAAACATAAACCAGTGTGGGGAGTAGCAATTACCCATACTGTCAGCAGAGAAGTCAACCGACGGCTCCCTCTGCTGGGTGGCAGAGGATTTGCGCTCCGAGTCCCCAATGGTGAGACTGCTGAGCCTGGGTGTGAGACATGAGAGAAAGAGAGGGTTAGCATGAAACACTACTAAACGGGGTGATTTAGAAAATGCTCTGGGGGGCTGGTTGGACTGGGAGAGGGGAGATCTGAGGTGATAGAACAGGCCAAAGAGAAAATGGGGAAGCTTAGAATTAGACACAGAGCAACATCGGAGGAGAGAGGGAGCTCAGAGGCAGAAGATTCAAGGGAGGAGCGTGGTCAGATATGTTGGGTAGAGAGGGTGGGAATATGAATAGCATGAGAGGCAACAAGAAAGCAGTCGACGGGAAAACTCACCAAGCAGCAAAGGGGCTGAAAGCGTAGCATGACAGAAAAGAAGGAGAAAGCAGATAAAGGGGGAAAGGGACAGAGAGAAGAGAGAGAGAAGAATGAAGACCACTCATCTTAAAGTAAAAGGACACAGAGAAACTGACCAAGAGCTCAAATCATCCCCACGCCCTTTATACTCTGACACACTGTAAACACTGAGAGCAGCCTGGACTTCCAAGATTATATTTATTTAAAGGTGTATGACGCAAGAAGACACAGTGTAGACACTGAAGTGATTTGGTATTACTCCAGAGGTCCAGTGACTGGTTCAGCTTAAAAGGGACCATTCACCCCAAAACAAAGTGAAACGTATTAATCCATCCAGATACATTTGTTGTGATTTACTAAGACCTGGAGATATTGATCTGCTGTACCTCTAGAGCCAATTATTAATGACTAAGTATGTTATGAGAAAACTAATCAATAACAAATTAGATACTTGAGTAATCTTTTATGTTGCCACAACTGTCGCTGCTTCTTGCTTCTTGAATGTGAGGATTTGCTCCTCATATTCAATACGTTTTGGACTTTTTTGGCCAGACAAAACAAGAAGAATTCACCTCAGATTCTGTTACACCAAGATTAATCTAAAATATTAATGGAGGCATCAATTCATCATGAAAAGGATCATTAGATGTACCCCTGCAACCAGTCTTATCAAACCTCAATATAACTAACCAAAACGATCTGAATGGACTGAAGTAAGTATGAGAACTTAGTTTAGTTGTATTTTTTGCATGCGTGTGTTCAGCAGAATATAAGTAAGCTTGTCCGGGTAGGTGGAGTCAGCACTTCATATAAAACGAGCTACTAGGAATGCTTCAATCCAATCCACCAAATCGGTATCATAGCTAATATTGACATGATTAGAGCTTGTATGGAGCCTGGTCCACGTTAAATAAAGCTTCATGGCTTCAAGCTGATATTACGAACATGGATGAATATGAATCGGTGCATCCCGGTGAGTTATGATGATACATTTTGAGCATATGAAACGCCTTAATTATTTAAAAAAAAAAATCGACCTGAAATCTGCTGCCATAGCTGTACAATCTGTAGGTGTCATTAACCCCCAACCCTGACATAAGCTCTCACAGGACAGCTGTCCTACCTGAACAGGTGGGCGTTTTTCTTATTGGCTTCCCTGCTGTCACATGACACACACACACACACACACACACAGACACAGTAGTAGGCACATGCACAAGAACGCATACACACACAGGATAAAAAAGTTGACAGCAGGAGAAACAGGAAAGACACGTGATCAAGACAAAGATGCATCTAACAGATGAGCACAGAAACACAGTGTGGGACTACACGGTGAATGTGGTGGTGACTGACAGTACCAAACAGGATGAACTGCAGTACATCAAGTTTTAGCAGCGGCAAAGCCAGACACAGCAGGTGAAGAGTCACAACACGAGATTCAAGCCACAAATAGACACTGAAACTCAATATAAACAATATGGGTGGGAATCTTTGGATATCCTACGCTTCGATTACGATCCTTGGTGTCATAATTTGACTCGATTCTCGACTGAATAAATAGAATAGTGTTGCACTATTTTCAGGCTCTTACTCCACTGAAATACAATATGAAACATAACTGGCAGTTAAGCTAACTGGCCATCATGTAAGCCACTTTCTGACCTGAACCGGAAAATACATCCTTTAATTTAAAAAAAGTTAACTGTATTCATTTGGACGCATGCCACAGTCTTCTGTATGTATGAGAATAATGAAATGAGAGGGTAATTTATTGACTAACATCATAGGTTAAATGTTTTTTTGTACATAAACAGAAGTTGATGTGTGTGTTCTGGGAGTTTTGTATAGTGCTGCAGTGTGTGTTGGTCAGCTGGTCTCGTTTGTTAGTGCTGCAGTTAGCTAACGTTAGCTAGTCTCTGGGCGATGGGGTACAAAGTATCCATAAAAATACGAATTATGAAGTTATTAAATCCCAAATGCAGAATGCAAAGTACAAGATAAAGTCTAGCGTAGCGTGTGCGCGCTGTACATCGTCCGGGTGCTGCACTCTGCTCCTGCTGTTAAGTTCCGCTTTTTTTCGTTCCGTCAACAAACGTTAATAACAACGTACAAAAATTGATTTGGAGCATTTGTGAATCGATTTAGAATCATAGAGGAAAAGAATTCCGAGTAGGATCAATTTCTCCCCCACACACACCCTTAATAAACAATCTAAACATTATTGCAAAATCGTTTGTTTTGAGTAAGTATTCTCAGGCTGTTACTATTTTCATGTAGAGTATTTTGCCCTCTCTCCTTGTTCCAGAGAGCAGCTTTATCACCTCCCAGTAAACAGCCAGTCAGACAAGTTTTTCCAGAGGCCACACTGGACCTCAGTCAGATAAAGACATGTAGATTGGCTGATCTGGGAGTACTACATTTTTGAGCAAGGCATTGAGATGCAGGCTATCCTTCACCACAGACACAGAAACAGTGTGGGTGTAGTGGATGTGAGGCTCATACCTGTCCAGTGTAGAGGTGGGTTGGCGGAGACTCATGTCTGCAGCCTTATGACACTCCTCTGCTTCCTGGTGCGGGATCAACGCTGTCACTGGGCCTCTTTTATCACCACCACCATCATCATCATCATCTCTTTCCTCTTCAGTTTTCAGTCCACACAATAGGCCTCTTTGTTGTGCTTTGATCAGATCTTCAAGCTACTTGGAAGCTGGTTCAGATCAGACAGAGTGCTCCTCATGTTCCCATCCACCCCAGTGGTTCCAGTTAGGTGTCAGTAGGACTTTAAAAGAAAGTGCTGATAAAACTAACACTCAAATCCCCCTAGTATCTCTCTTCACTAGGTTACATTAGTGGTTAAAAATAAATACCATAGCAAAGACTGTTAGTGGCTTCATGCAGTGGAAAATGGATAAAGGATAGTCTGCTTCCTCAAAGGTCATCAATCATGAATGAATGGCTGATAATGTCTCGCTATGCTCCAGGAGGTCAACAACTCCCATGCCTTTTAGTGTCTGTGTAAAGCTAGATCAATTCAAAGTAACTGATTCAACACGCATAACTGACGTCCACATAACAGCACAGCATTCGCTTGAATGATATTTAGTGACCTGCAATGAAATAACTAACCAAGACCTTACACGCAGTCAGACTTGTTTACATGTGAGGCTTTCAAGAGCTGTGCCAACCTAAATAATCCCATCCAAGCTAAACACTACCTTAGTGTCGCTCGTTTCTCAGTCATATGCTTGCATAGATTATGTTAAAATCTAACATGAATGCCCGAAGTGATTTTGATCACGATATCTGTACTGAAGTGTATGTGGCTAGCTAATGCAAATCACTCCAGACACAAAATAACGTACCTCAGTTTGATAAGTAAAAAGTCAATTACCACACCACTCCAACACGCTTCCAAGGTAACTGTAACTGGCAGAAATGTACATGCTAGCACACTGTAAACAACAATCAACCCAGACGCTACCGTTGGCTTTATATTACTCGCTAGCTAGCTAATTAGCAGATTAGCCGGCATTAGCTAGTTCTGCCGTTGGGCTTATAAAATGAAACCGATGTGCAGAATGAAAGTTAAAGGAGCTTCTCGAATTTGAGTTGTGACTTATCTAATTAGCTGACTAGGGAATGATAACGACCATCTGAAGCGGCCTGCTATATCCAGCTAGCGTTAGCTTCCTGAAGTTAGCTCTACGGAAGGGCCTATTTCAACCCGCGGCATGGCGTTGGTTCTCAGGCCGACCGAGAGCGCCGTGGGTTCGGCTTTCAGCTGCGCCAACGACTCGGTCCTTTGGAGGTAGCTAGCTAACCAGCTATGTCTGCAAGATGAGATGCCAGCATGACTTTAACTGCATGCGAATATTAAAGCGGCCGAGATAGTGGCAGTCCGTGCAAATTCCAGCTCGATATATCCCAGAGTCCCGTTTTCGTGCAAATTCAAACACTAAAGCTGCATGTTAGCCAGCTAGCTAAAAGGCAATACGATTCCAGTAAAGCTCCACCTCAGGTCTTTTTTCCCAAAACAAGTCACAGTGGTAAAATCCGGATTTGCTTCTCCCTCTCTCGTGGTCTGCCAGAAGACTCAGACGTTAATCACAATCGTTGCATATAGTTATTGCCTTTTTTAATCCCAGTTCTTATAATAATGATCTCTGCTGTGTTGTTATCCTACTGTCTTGACTGGCTGCTGGTCTACAACCATGTTCTCAAAGATCATACGTACAAACAGAGCACAATAGCCCCCTCGTCTAGATGGACTGCGGTACTGCAGGCAGTTTTCCCCACTGCAAACTTGTTGCTACTGAATGCCATGGATCCATGGAGGCTGTAGTTAACTGGCATGGAAAGAAGATTTATCTTAGACCTACATAGCCTACAATATACAAAATGTAGAACACAAGTAATAGCTAACATTGTAAAATTGTTTCTAAAAGAGAACTCCAGGTTTTTTTGAAGAGGAAGGGAAAAAGGCTCTTGGATGCCCCTATGGTAGATAAAACATGATAAAGTGCCCTCTAGGCTGCCCTTATAGTGGAGAAAACGCGATTCAGTGTCATATAGGACGCCCTACATGCTAGAAAATGGTTTGGAACTGTTTCACCATAAATGCATCACGACTTTCTGCACGCTGGTGCTCCGCCACATGCAGCTGGTTCCCCCTCTGACAGCCTGAGTCCGCCACTGGTTAGGGGCCAGTACCCCAATATCTTCTCTCTGGACTCACTATTTTTCAACAATAATTCAGTCGTCCTCAAAGAGCAGAATGTAATGCAACCAAAAAGTGCTACACTTTTGATGTTATCATTTCACACATTTTATAGAGATGTAACGATGAATTATTATCAGTACTACTAGACCATTCTTATCACAACAGTGCATTATTTCTAATGTAATGAATGTAGGTTTATGTAAGTTTTATACAGCTGTGGTTTGCTGCAAACTCTTTGCATGCAAAAGGAAAGGATGCCAGATTCTTTTTACTGCAATGAATTCACAACAACACCTAAGGGAAAAAACATGCAACACTTCTACTCTTCCTGTTGCATTTTCTAACTGAAGCTATAAGCAGATGTGGGGAAAGTGGGTAGCCTACACCAAAAGAGTAAATCACAAATCTTCACCAAAGAGATAATTCCTATTTGCATTCAGTGGTCCAGAGTGATGGGAATTTATGTTTCATACTGACGCAATATGAAACACTTGAGAAGAGGAATTGCGATGACCTTACTGAGGCTTGGAAAGGGTTTCAACACGTTACCAAATATGGCCATTGCAGGGGCGTGGGATACACTCTGCTGTGAAGTATTGGTGGAGGAGAGCAGAGGGATGCGCAGCCAAGATACGCACTGTGTTCCAGGAACTTTAAGCTTATAACAAAAACATGAAAGACATCTCCCAGTCGGGAAATCGGTAAGACCAACCTTCATACTTGTATATTTCTCTCAGAGAGTTTATGCAGAAGTCAGCAGCTAGCGTTTAGCTTGGTCTATTTCTGGAACAGTGAGAAAGAGACGATTATGGCACAGCGCATGGGCGCGGTATGTCCGCTATTTGGGACGGAAAAAACTCATCACTCACTTAATATGGAGTTATAATATGTCTATTTTACAGAATATACCCTGAAAAGTAAACGTATCTCCTCTGGTTTCATTATACTGCTGTGTTTGCTTGCAGCCTTGATTCTCTTAAAATAACGGAATGTATAAACTGGTTCAGGTGTGTAGTTAGTTTTAAGGAGCTCTCTCTGATCAAGATGCATACAGTGATATACAGTAGCGTAGCACCCAGGTTGGTTTATGTTAAGAACCAACTAGGCATGCATGGTATGCATACTATCAAACCAAACAAGCAAACCAAAGTCAGCATGGTTTCCTGCCAGCAGCAAAGGCATCAGGCCACGTACACCACACAACCACATCTTTCTCTATATGCTTCAGCAGCCTTGATTTTCTCATTTAGTTCAGATATTAACCGACACCTCTCTCAATGTGAAACTGGGTGACCCAGCATGACCAATATGTTTACACTCAGATTTTTTCAAACCAGACATTTAAAAGATAGCCTAATGGATTCAAGCTCGAGTTAAGGAAGACATTTTTTGTATTCATAACTGAGATCTCAGCCGTAAACAGCTGCATTTCTAACTCTAAACTACAGGCTTGATTCCCGTTATGTCTGACAACGTGATTAAGTGCCGCTCATTTGGTTTTGCGTCGCTAGTCTGGGTTCCTGCGGACGTGCCATTAGCTCGTCATCAGAGCTTCCGGTGTACGAGTCTGATCACACAGAACAGGAAGTGTGGCTAAAAGACTAATGAAGTTAGCAATTAGCAGGGTGTGCATTGGCAGAATGATGGAGCATGTTTTTCACCATGAAAGATACACAATCCCTGGGCCTGCACAGTAGCAGTCATGGGCCTTTCTAGGTTAAAGTAAAAGTTTGACGTTCTGACATGTAATCATAGACTCTGCACATACAGTATTACCAGTTTGTCAAACACCATGCAGAAATGCAATTTAAAATGCAGACATTCTGCATGTCAAATTTGGCAGGGGCTGTGACAAAGGCACATTACCTCCCTTCAATATATTCTGTGAAAGCAAACATAATTGGTACCATGTGTGAGAAAAAGCCACTTCCTCCTCCTAAAGTTATTAAACTTGTGGAAATGGAAGGCAGCTCCCTCCCTTGTTACTCTCACATAGAGGGTTTTTTTTGTGAAGTTTTCCCCTAATTCACCTTATCTTATAAATACATTTGGCTAGACAGCACTATCGCTTTTAAACAGCATGTGCAGCAACTGGCACAGAGACCAACGATAAAAATGGGTCTCTTATATCGGAATAAAGCATGTTTCTGTCATGAGAGGCAGGAAAATGATCATCGTGTCTGTGCTTGACAATCTTTTAGATATCCTTTATTCTATTCTAACTCTAACTCTACTCACTAGCAACAAGAAGAGAACTACAGTCAAATCATTTTTATTTATAAAGGTCTCAGTATATCACTCAATTTAAAACCACTGCTCACCAGGCATCTCTGGCCTGTTTAACTCTAGTTACCTCTCAGGTAAATACTGACCTTGGGAAGACTGCTTTCCACTACATTGCACCTGATAAATGGAATGAATTGCAGAGGATTTTAAAACTTGAATGTCTCATCCCACTGGCCAATTTTGAACTTTAAACTTTGAATCTAATGAATGATTTCTGTGATTGTCTCTGATGCTGTTATGTCTGGCTTTGTTGAGATCTTGATTTCAATGAGATTACCTGATTAAATAATGGTTATATATATGTTTCAAGGGTCTCGAGGGTGTCATATATTGTACAGATTGTAAAGCTTTCTGAGGCAAATTTGTGATTTGTTATTTTTGGGACATTAAATTGACTTTGTCTTGACTAAAAACCATCACAGTTTGGACACTAGAGGGCACCAATATCAAACTGTTTACACCCTGGAGTTATAAATGTACTTCCATTTTAGACTGAGGGACTTTCCAACTCTTTCAAGCTTAAGCACGCAAACTTCCACTTCCTGTATACCTACGCTGCACAGGTCGCAGCTTGAACCACCAACCAAAGTTGCTCACACATTCCTCAGTCTTTACACAACTTTAGTTTGAGTCTAGACATGTCCATCAAGGATGAATAGCTCATTAATAATCAAATTAGCAGCTTTAATGTTCCAGTTTTTCACCATTTGACTTTAGTTTTGTTGATCATTTACCCAGTACATTAGGCTTTAATTAGCCTAGAAACAAACATGCCTGTTGATAACATTTAGCAAAATATGTCCCTCCAATATAGGCCTACCATGTTTTTGACAGTAAATAAGACTGCTATTAAGACTGGACACTAGACAACTGATAAGGCTTAAAGGATGCATCATTAAGTTAGGGGCTACAGCATTTATAAGAAAGCAGAATTAGTTGAAATCTAGCACCATAGGATGCTTGTATTTCACTGATATACTGTGTGTACTACCTTGCGTGTATCTGCACATTTCAAAATCACATCATCTTCTTACCAAACTGTGCTTCAATTTATTCTGATTACTCTCTCCTTTTATTGTCTATCTGCAGAATATGTGACAAACATCGACAGAGTGTGTGACAAGCAGCCAACACAAGATCCCACGTTCAGTATTAAAGACTCATCTTAACCCTCGCTGGACTACAGAAGCCACTTTCATCTCCTGACTGATTGTGATTTCCCATCATGCCACTGATTGTGTTTCCCACCTCCCAGCTGCTATGGGTGCGTGTAGCTGCCCTGCTGTTCACCTGCGTGGCGTTCAGTGTCGCAGCACATGGAGCCTCACTGGACCACGAAGGCATGGCTGACTGGTGCATCTTCTGCTGGGCGTTCAGCTTCGCCTGCACCCTGCTGGTCCTGCTGGTGGAGCAGTTTGGCCTTCAGGCCCGAGCCCCAGTGTCCTGGTCCAATTTCCCCATCACTATCGCCTGCTACGCCGCCCTCCTCTGCCTCTCTGCCTCTGTCATCTTCCCACTTTTTTTCCTCAAGGACCGGAGATACTATGACGAGGTTCGCGACTATCGCATCGCATCCACCGTCTTCTCCTGTCTGGCAGCGGTAGCCTACATGGGGGAGGTGAGCCTGTCTAAAGCGAGGCCAGGAGAGGTGGCAGGTTACATGGCTACGGCTCCAGGCCTGTTGAAGGTGTGCCAGACCTTTGTGGCCTGCGTTATCTTCATCCTGGTCAGCAAACCTGTGTCATACGAACATCATGCAGCGCTCAAGTGGTGCCTGGCTGTATACTGCATCTGCTTCATCCTCTCCATGGCTGTGGTGGTGCTGTGTGTGGGCGAGTGCACCGGCTGTCTCCCCATCCCCTTCTCCAAGTTCCTGTCAGCTTACGGGCTCCTGGCTGTTATCATGTACTTGACCGCTACCATCATCTGGCCCGTGTTCCAGTTTGACAAACACTATGGAGGCCAAGCGTCGTCACAAGTGATCACTGTGGCGGTGCTCACTGCCCTCAACTTCCTGCTTTACCTTGCCGACCTGGCCTACACTGCCAGACTTGTGTTCATCAGTGCCTGAGAAGAAAAGACATGAAGGAGGGAGACACACTCAGTGATGAAGGGCAGAAATAAAAGGGCTAAGAGCTTGATTGGCTTTGCAGAAAAGTGTAGCTGATGTTCAATTTCTGACAAAAAATACATAACTCTTCCCTTTTGGTGTCTAATTGTAAAATGCTGAAATGACATACAAGGAAAGCTCACTTACAGTATGTGTGTGTGTATGTGCCCAGATATCTACAATGACAGTATTTAACCTCTTATGTGAATTGACCTGTGCTAAATGTGCAACACAAGTATAACGTGAGCGATCTAAATGTGGGATTCTGCATGATGGTGCGACAAAAACAAAGTCAACTTGTAATGCTGTTAAAACCCAATGAAGTCAACACACTGGAAGAGCAGAAGAGACGTGGGAGGAAATGTATTTACTGTATGTGAGACACACAGGCACTCTGGTTGCTGGTGGGGAAGCTTCTTGTGCAACAGAACAAACCAAGATTTGTTCAATATCCTTCTTATTATGTTTTGTCAATAAAGGTTTGGAATAAAATATTTCAGCTCTCCTTTTGTCTTGGTAACAAAGTGTCAGCATTGAAACATTGGAAAGAATAGTTAAACCAATAAAAATTTTATTTTAAAGCATGTGATGAAATGTGCTATGTGTTGTGGCTTTCATGCTGCAGTGATGAAGACGAATGCAACACGCCTTTGTTGCTCCCTCCATCACCTTGTAAGGAAATGAAATGTCTGGCAGAAATAAGATGACGTGTCAAAGACAACAGGAAACAGGAAACATACTCACAGTCAGGTGATGTAGCAGATTCAGGCAACTGTTGTTCTGCACTGTTTTTCTGTACTGACATGGTTGAGTTAAAGTTACCTGTTATCCCTTAAAAGGAGCACCAGACATGCAGATAAGAGAGATGTTCTCATATTTTTATGACTCAATATCAAAATTAATCCATCCATCAAGGACTCCATCACTCATAGCAGCAAGCTGCAAGATAAATTATGTTTTCAAGACCTTAAAGTACTCTGTCCTTTATAGTTAATGTATATTTCAGCAGGTAGATCTGTGTCTTGATTGGAGGCTTTACTTTTGCCCATAAGTCACTACCCATGTGCTCCCTAAGTTCCCTTCTCATCGACCCAACTGCCCCCCAGCTCTGAGTACGTGGACTAGTTAGAATAAGTTCATCTATACTTATAGCTGAGCTATTTCTTTAACCTCTTTCTTGTTTGTCACAGTGGAATATTGGTTTGTATATTTATTGCTTAAACTGACAATTTCTTCCATAGCCGAGTTGGAAACTTCATGAGTATTTAGTCGAGCAAAGAATTAAAACAGCCAAGAAAACTGGATGTCAGCTACATCCACATCATGAACTGGGAGGAGGCCAGAATTGTTTGTGAAGTTTCTGAGGAAGGTGGTAGAGCTACTGACGAAGCCGTTATGGTAAAAAACAAAACAAAAAACCCTAGTACCCTAGTCTGTCAAGTTAAAAAGTAGTTGACAAATCGTTGGGGATTATTTTAAGCAACCTAGGGTGGGGTTGCTATGTTAATGTGCACAGAAGATGTTTGCCTTTTTCATTTTCACCCCTGCTCCTTAGAGAGTCTGCAGACACCACTGTTGTTTTATTCATGATGGTATTCATGCAAAAAAGATGTAATGTTTTTTGGCAAATGTGATATAAATCAACATCTTCTGCAGTAGTGATACATTTGGAAATAATGCTATTTGACTGAATAAAGTTTTAGCTGACAGCAGTACTTTGTTTGGTACATGGTTATTCCTTTCATGATGGACATTAAACGTTATAACAAGGCCTGAAAATACATTTGATGAAAATAAATCCAAGATATTTTTCTATCTTTTCACTGTGAGATTATCATTAAACATGATGGAATATTTCTGTTCAATCGTGGTTATACTGTGTAGTGAGACAGTTAAAATGGACATGCAGGAAAACACCCACCCAAAAGCCCATGCTTTTTTTACTTTGTGCGTTGTGCAGTCAGGAAGTGAAAGTAGTGGTGAAACTCTGAGAAGAGAGGAAACATAATTCACATACTCCTTTTGTCGCTCCGCAGTTACTTCACTTTTGACAACATGGGCGGTAAGTTAATTTCTTTCAGTTATCTCTGTCAGGACTGAACACTGCACAATAAGTTGCAAGTTGCAGAAATGAAATTAATAGCTAGTTTTGTTTTAAATATATATTTTTTACAGTGCACAGGCACCACCCTTAGATGGCTGCCATAGACCTTCTTCTTTTACTTTTTTTAAAATACATAATGTGAAAAGTGATGCACTCATACTTAAAAGCTACTGATGTCCCGAACCGTTCTTAAGTGTTGGTATCTGGCTAAAATGAAACCAATCAAAAACCAATAAATATTTTATTTCTTAAATTATGTGATTGTGTGATTGTCAAAAATGATTTGATTACATCGGTGAGTGACTCTGTTCTGACCCCTGGGTTGGCAAAAGTCAAAAGTCCTCCAACAGAAATGAATCAGTTATTTCTCCTCTCGCTTTCTAATGAACAAAGATCAGTGTATAAACCATTCTGGTAGCAGCTTCTCATTTTTAGTCTGCGCTGATAAAATCGTTGCCAGTGGCAGGTCGTGAACTTGGCTGTTGTCCAACTTGTGTGCTCTCTGCAAGTTAGTGTCTGTACTAGACTGTCAAAGTGTGTTTATGAGGTTTTCAGGAGTCACATTCTTTCAGTTAAACTTTCCTTAAAATCATATGAATAATTTAAGCTTATAAATTTAATAGTTTTGAACCAGGACCTCCAGGATTTGGATCAAGTAGCTCATGAAAAGTAAGGTGTGCCAAATTTAGTAGCTGTTATTTCAATGTGTCAGATACACATTTAATAAACATTTAGGTAAATCTAAGTATCGGATCTGGCTCGGTTTCAGATACCCAATATTAAAGGACTCAGATTATTAAAGACTATTAAAAGCTGTTTTAAAAAATGATCCTCAGTGTTCTTTACCACAATAGCTCCGGTTATATTGTTGAGCTGTGATTGGTACTGTTAGAAGAGATTAGCTAGATGTTGTTGATCATTATTATGCTTGTGGGCCTCTTGTTATGTATTGACACAATTCTTCATTCTCTCATTTTGATAATGTAGCTATGTTATATGAACTAACTGCTTTCCCTTTGCATTGTAACTTTTGACCAATGAGAATTTTTATTATGTATATTTTTGTACATGTATATTTTTACATATGAAAACAACCAAAAGACAAATGTACAGTATTATTGATGGACATTATTCTCTTTCAGTGTCAAACACAAGGAGAGTTGTCATCTTGGGAAAAACTGGAGCTGGGAAAAGCAGCCTGGCTAACACCATATTTGGAGAGAAACTCTTCACGATCGACCATACTCTCAGCTCTGAAACAAAAGAATGTAAAGCAGAAACCAAATCTGTCAATGGAAGAAGCATCACTTTGATCGACACTCCTGGTTTCTTTGACACAGATAGATCTGAGGAGGAGCTGAAACCTGAGATAGTGAGGTGTATCACAGAGTGCGCTCCTGGGCCTCATGCTTTTCTCTTTGTGCTTAAAGTGGAGAGATTCACAGAGCACGAGCAGGCTGTCATCAACAAAATACACCAGGACTTCTCTGAAGAAGTCTTCAAATATGCAACAGTTGTCTTCACTCATGGTGAACAGCTCCCTGAAGGACTGACAATTGAGCATTGTGTCCGCAAGAATAAGCTTGTGAGTGATCTGGTGAAGAAGTGTGGCAGCCGGTGCCACGTCATTGATAATAAATACTGGAACGGAAACCCAATGGATGAATACAGGAGCAACCAGTTCCAGGTGGAGGAGCTACTTAAGACAATAGACAAGATAATTGAAGCAAACAAAGAAGGCTGCTACACCAATGAGATGCTACAAGCAGTGGAGGAAGAAATACAAGAAGAGGAGGAGCACATTAGACTGTTACCAGGAAACATGTCAGATGAAGAGATCAGAGAGCAGGCTAAGGGCAGAGTATCCACAAAGCTTTGGGTCAGATTATTAGGTATTGGAACAGGTGTATTGTTAGGAGCTTTATTTGGTGTAGTAGTGATGGTTGGGGTAGTTGTCACAATTTTAAAGGAATCTTCAGAGTCAGTACAATTACGACAAGCTATAGCCAAAACAGTAGCAGTTGCAGGAGGAGGAGTAATAGGAGCAGCAGCAGGAGGAGCAGCAGGAGGAGCAGCAGGAGCAGCTGGAATATCATTAATCACACTTGCAGGGGCAGCTGCTGCAGTGGGAGCAGGGGTAGGAGGTGTTACAGGATATCATGCAGTTGAGGGAGCAGACACACCACAGGAAGCAGCAGAGATGGCAGCAGAGGCTGTCAAGAATGAAGCTCAATCTGTCTTAGATAAAACAAAAGATGTTTTGGACAGAATATCACAGCCAAAGTCAAAACAGAGTCAAAACCTATAATGAGCCGTGACATACATAGGATCTTAGAAATGGTTTAACTCAAACAAGTGTATGCTGTTGGCTGTATTTCTGTCTGCTATTATAATATTGATCTCTGTTTCCTGTTGTAAAAGGTAACCAGAAATCACTTCATGTCTGTACAACATCATTGTGTTAGACAGGCTTTCTGATGCTCCTGTAAAAACAGCTGTGGTTCTTTGTGGATTACAATGTATCACCAAGGCAAATATGAACAATGAATAAATTGAAATGTGTGAAAAAATGTTAATTGAGCAAATACAGTTTTTACTTGGTAAGGTAATCAATTTATGAATGCTGCATTGGGGTAATTAAAGCTATCCTCTGCGCACCATGAATGTCTGTACAGAGTTTCATGGAAATCCATCTGATAGTTATCATCTTTAAATCTGAACCAACTTGGTGGACCAACAGATCAACCTTAGAGCCTTGCTGCTAGCATGGCTAAAGAGCATCCCTCCATCATTACAGGTAATGAGAGTCAAGCAGCCATCACTAAACTGTGGCCAACCTAAAGACTTTAAGCTTGTAGGCCACTAAATCTATTAATCAGCTTTATCATCATGTGTAATATTTGCTTCATTCTAATGTATCATGTAACATTACTGTACTCAATTATCAATGTATAGTTTGTTGCCACAGTGTGTAGCTGCCCACACTTTTCCTTGAACAGCAGTTAATATACATTTTAACACCTGTTCAGTAATAACACAATGCCGTGTGATGCTTCAAGAAAATGCCTTGTAATAGTCAGTGGCCTGATTTATTTCCTTGGTTCCTGTTGCTGTCCTGCTATTTGTAAGTTTTTGTCAGCCAAACCTGGACCTGCCTGTTCCCTTTCTGCCTGTCTGTACCTGCACGTAAGCTAATTTTGTGTAAATAAACCGTTGAACTGCTCCAGTCTGTCTGTGCTGTTTGCATTTGGGTCCTTTCCCTGCTGCCCACACTCCCCACCCTGACAACGAGAGGTAATGAACTCCCCAAATCCCTGCCCCAGACACACACACACAAACATGAAGTGTAACTAGAATAAAAGCAGTCAGAGCACAGGAGAAAAGACACAGGACGTCTGATTGTGATTTTTACTCTTCACTGATTTCTCTTTTAACAACATGTTTGGTAAGTTAAGGTTACTTATTTCACTTATTATTATTTGTTAAGACTATATATTAATCTAAAATAACTATGTTACATTCCAGAAACTCATATTTTGGTTAAATTATCCTTAGAAAGATACTGAAACATGCTGGAGTCTCACTATTGTAATCAAATCAGCACTGGATGATGTAAAATCTAGCTTCACTTTTTGTTTTTGCTGTCTCACTGTCTCTTAGATACACATACACACACACACACACACACACACACACACACACACACATCTCTCTTGTGTGTGCATGCTCTCTTCCACTTTCCCTTTTTTTTAAATTAATTTTTTCTACTACTTTCGGTGATAATGGGCAGATGTATGGGTAGATATAAATCACCCCAGAAACAAAACATGCACACATTTAGTGTTTTTGAGGGTACGGCCATTTTAACATTCTGTTAAATAAAATATATTTGAATCTGGGCGTTCTCTGACACATTTAGGCTAAATTTAAATTAAGATTGATTAATGCACTCTGCCCCTGATGAATAAATCAGCTCATCACGAATGCATATCATTTTGTTCAAGCATGATCTCTCTGCCTATCTGTTCCCTCACAAAACACACAAATAAAGCACATTAAGGTTAATGTTCAACCTAAAGGAATGTAAAAACAGCAGAATGG